>JAODLM010000726.1:0-271290 GCA_036937905.1 Salvia rosmarinus
GGGGATAGGATTAAGATCCTATCCAAGATCTCGAATCCTAGTTAGAGAAGACCTCGGATTTAAGATCTAGGTCAAAATAATTGTGTATAACAGAGGCTAGATTAGGCGAAATAGATCATCCACACTTTTGTAATCGCTTCACATTCAATACACGAATACTTTCTCGCCAGTGTGCGTAGATCTAATTTAAAGATCGAACCACGTAACCCTTTGTGTTCTTCTCGATTTATTTCCTAACGAAATTAAGATCAATCACAAACCTCGAATATTTAGGAGTCCTTTACCTATGATTTTCCTTTAGAACCACCTCCAAACGATACACTACCCCATCATAATTGAAATCATAGTTCGCGCGCATTACATAAGTCATGTGACGGAATAAACCACGTCAAAATACCATGAACCCGAAATGTTAGTTTTCAATGCAGAGATAAACAACATGGCATTTTATATCATCTTTCATGACCCAAACTTTCGAGCCGCCTTGTTTGTCGTATTTATCGCAGTTGTTTGCGTATCAAAGGCTGGGTCTGCACCTGAGTGTTCATTTAACATGACCCAGGCATCACCCTATGCCCATTAAAATCAGCCTTCGCTTTATAATGTGAAAGGCCTAATGTGACCTGTGTAGAGCAAGAATGACATTACATGATTTTCTATGTTTTCTTCGTCATTTTTACTTTTTACCTGCTCACCTTCTTTAACGAATGGTTTCCATTTTGGCGACAATTGTGGGAACAACAGCAGTTAGGAATATGAAACCTAAACCAGAAGAGATCTCGATTTATCCATTAACAACGCATCATCTAATTTAGACGCATATGTGTTCCACTTTCCGAACGCATTTTGTGCCACTTCAAGTCGACATGTCACCTTGTTTAGTTCTGACTTTCCTTTGTGTTACCAAGACTTCGCTTAGCCAAAGATGCTTTCAGCCTCGTGTTTTCCTTGATGTGAGCTCAAGATCTCGACTTTGTCTTTCCATTTTCAAGTAACTCGTCAGATAGCTTTTTCAACTCTCAGACTATGGCGATAGAGTCTTCATCGTAATCGCCCTCACAATTTGTATCATTCACAAGAGCATTTAAGCAAAACAAACTTGAATAATAATCGAGACCATACCGTTTGATATCGGATCAAACCGACTACATTCCCCCGTCGCCTCGACAATGTTTTCGCAATCGCGACGGAGTGTTGTGGCAACAAGGTTGACCGTAAGGTCAAGTATTATTTACCTCTTCAAAGAACTCATCCATCACCCATGATACCCAAGACGACTTTCCTCTCTTTCTTTCAGCGATTTGCACATGGTTTGCATAGTGACCATACTTTGCATTCACGGCATCGATACCTTCAATGTTGGAGGAATCATACCTAAACGTGTCTCGAGGAGAAAGGCTTCCTCACCGGGTCTTGGTGGAGTGAAGCTTTGAGGTTTTGAAGATGGATATTCTACCATTCGATGACTTTGATCCATGTGCCCGGCTCGAGCTTTCTCCTTGTTCATCTTCCCTACCATAGTGTGAATTTTTCGGTGATTGAGCAACATCATCTCCGCCTTTGATCTCCCGCAGCCTCCTCTTCATCATCTAACCTCGATTATTCTCCGCAATGTTCCAATCGATGTTGCCCAAAGAAGGAAGGCAACAATGGCTTCTTATCGATCGCACCTTCTTCCGTATTCATCTCAGATGTCTGAGTGCATTCATGAGATCCATGACCAATGGTCGCAACCGCTTGAGATGTCTCAATAGCCGTGACCTTCATCTCAAATCTTCATGTAAGGTTCAAGAGCCTCGACACCAAAGAACTTGTTACTTATCGCGCCACCAAGATTCGCACTCATTGGCAATATCCAATATCATCTTGGTGTAGTCGTTGATGTTCTCTTCTCCCATCTTCATATTCTCGAATTTGAAGTGAGAATGCCAAGTCGAGACTCCTTTATACTTTTATCACCCTCACACGCCGCTGAAGAACATCCCATGCATCTTCGCAGATGCGCCGTTTCGATCAATTTGAACATTGTCATGTCCACGGACGCGTAAATGGCATTGAGGGCCTCTCGCTGAAGTTTCAAGGCGTCAACCCGATCTTGTGTCCACTTGTGCGAGCGGTGTTGGGTAACATCGCTCGAACATCGCTGGTCTTTGGGATCCGACCATCCGCTCTCCACGATCGTTCATGCTTCGACATCAATGGACTTGATGTATGAGCTAATTCTGGTCTTCCAAGATGAATAATTCGATCCATCCAAGATTGGTGGTCGATAATACCCGTAATTGTTCAATCCATGGCTAAATTATAGCGAAGATACCGACAGATCTCACTCGCTGTATCGAGTGTAAGCTCGATACCATTGAAAGTGTTGTCGCCTAAACACACAATCGTTATGTAGATCGTTATCCACACACGTAGTAAAACAAATGAATTAAAATCGTGAAGAACATCAAGAAACTTTTCTACGCATTAAAATGTAGTCTGTAGATGCCAATACGGGCGAAATGATTCACTATAAAATTTACAAATGGACGTTATTAAAACTCACTACTTTACCACAAGATAAAGTCGGAAAGTTGAGTACTAAAACTATCTATCGAGATATATGAAAAACTAAGAAGCTATCTCTCAAGATATATGAAAATACTAAAGATTTCCTCACACCACTGTACTTAAAAAGCGACAACCTTCTAACACCATTAGAAGTTAAAACACTCGTGTGATATTGGAAATGTTACGAAAATGCACTCAACAACATAAACAGTATCTTCGATTCTTCTTCAATGAATGCACGTTATTGCCGCCGCTCTCCTTTTATAGAAGATGAGAGGCCTCGATCAAGTATGTCATGGACCACCGATCCGCCCACTAAGGACGTGATCGAGTCGTGGCGTTAATGGCATGACTTGCTCTTGGAAAGTAGAACCGAACCGACTTAGTCCACCTAATCTTCGGTGATCTGTTTTCTGTTCTTCACTAGGTTACTATCGCATCCTCGCGAAACACGCCGTAACCTCGCACACCAAAGAGAAGAAACGCAAAACTATACAAACTAACTAACTCCTCGAAATGAGGAGACTTAGTCGAGTTAACCAACTCTAACACTTATTATTTCTTTAGATCGCCTAGGTTATAACCTAGTATGACAAGTTGTAAAACTTCTTTATCTATTCGATACCTTTAGTCGATGGGCACTGATTGTTCCAAGTACATCAAACTTTGTCGGCTCGTATGATTCAAGAATCCACCTCGACATTTTCATTTCATTTGTATCGTCAATGGTTCGATGTGTTAGAAAAATGATAAAAGTTTAACAATAGGAGTTCAGTCCCTCATAAACATTATTTATGAAAGGGATTAACAATTCATAACACCGTAAATGGACAACAATTTCAAATCACATAATCAACTATCATTATTGGAGCACAATTTCGTAACATAACTTTTTAAAATATTAAATCATACACTTGTTGATCAAGCAAGGAGTCGGTGAGTGAGGGCTACTAAAATACTTTATGAGTCTAGAGGTACTATTTTAGACTGATGTTAAGAACCGGGGTTATGAGAGCCAAGAAAAGAACTTGTGCTCTAATACTATTATGTCACACCTGAATTCTCAAATGAATACGAAGGGGAAAATGGAGGGAAATTCTACTTAACTTGGAGAGAAAGGGTGATAAATACCTAAAATCTGGACATCCCTTTGAAGAAAAGAACAAAAGGCAATGCTAATTCAACCCGGCGGCACCTCGACATCGACAATGCTCGTGTCTCTACACCTCTCATCCATTCTTCCTCAAGAATTGAAAACAACAAACATGATAAAATCCCATCTGGTTTTATGACGGATGCTAGCTGGCCGTTGTCCACCGTAGCCGCCGTCCCTTCACCGAAATCCACCTTTCTCCACCGCCTGCTTCCTCACAACCATACAAGTGGTCATATGCTCGCAGCAATGGATCACAACATGAATGAAAAAAAAAACATATATCAATATATATATATATATATATATATATATATATAGTGACATAGTTACATTGGGGTTTGGAGGGCCCATGAATCCCTCAACTATTTTCAAAATTATTAATATTATTTACCCATACAATATTAAACAATGGATGCTAGTGCAGTTGGTTCCCTTTTTGCTTCCCATTCCATTGCACAGGGTTCGAGTCCAGCTTAGGCTTATTTTCTCTTTTTTTTTTCTCGTTTTTTCCTATTGTGTGTTCTTTGTTTTCTTTTTTTTTCTCCACTTTTTTCACTTTCTTTCCTTTTTCTTTTTCTATAATTTGTTTTATGTTGATAAAATAAATTATCTATACAAATAATACATTTTATATATAAATTAATGAAATCAATTCAATTTCTACAAATTGTATGATGAATTTACTATAATAGTTATAGGTGATATTTATTTAAATTTATTTTAATAAGTTTTATATGTGAGTTAATTTTAAATTTAATTGTATATTTGTAATGGGTACAAGAAAATCAAGATAATACCATTTACAATATTAATATTTATAATTTTCTTCTTATTTTAATTTTTGTAGCTATTATTAATTGGTTGTTTAGTTATTTATAAGTTAATATTATTATTATTTTATTTTTGCAAGATATTATAACATAATGAAAAGAAATTTAATATAAACAATTACTCTATTCAAATAATATTATGCTATTATTTAAAGTGGTAATTGTGTTGAGTATTGTCCAACAAATTGTTTATCAATGTCTCAAGAATATGAGCTTACTACTTATAATCGCCATGAATCAATTATAATCAAATCGCTTTAGGCCTACATCGGTATCAATAATCAAGATTACACAATTCGAATAATTTCTTCAAATTTACCTCAACTCAACAATTTATAAAACTCTCGATTCACAAAACATTTACAAATTAAACAAAAAAAAAAGCTAAAGCTTTTGAAATTTTTTGGAGTTAAAGGAATGTTATTATTATTATTGTTTAATTATTTTTAAAATTATATTTTATTACCTTTTAAAATTACAAATAATCGGGCCCCCAAGAAAAATTTTCTAACTTCGTCACTATATGTGTGTGTGTGTGTGTGTGTGGTATTCTCGACTTTATTATATTGTTTTAAAAAATATTTTATTTTTTCCTAGACTAATCGACTTAAAACCTAAGTTCAAGACTTCTAAATTTATTGGAAAAGATGGGGCATCATATATTGCTTATATTTGAATTATCATACACACTGCATATATATCACGTAATCTCTTACAAGTATTTGACAAAACTCATGTCAAGTTTGCATCTACCTTAAACTACATTAAAATTGCTTGCACTAGCCTAAGCAAGTTTTCTAAATTATAAAAATAAATAAATCAAAGCAAGTATTAATTAGGTCTCACACTTCCGCACCCAACTCACTAAGGTAGAGATCCAATTGATAAGTTGTCTAATTATCAATTAGACTGTTATCCCGACCAAATCGAACTTTGTTATAGGAGAAATCAATTTGAACTTGAAGGTCTCAGTTTACGTATTAGGATAACCTGACTTCTTATTAAACAGGCCAAAGGGATTTGGACTCCGGTGTATTCTATCATACATGTGATATGACTCGCTCCAAGACCAACACTTAATCAGATCAGATATTACATTAATATGCATATATATGGTCATATATAACAGCGACAGATCCAAACTTTTATTAAGGGGGTCTAACTAATCATAAGTTTATAAGTCTGTAAGAAGAATTTGAAATTAAAATTAGATATAAATAATAATTTGATATAACTATAACACTGTTTAATTTATATCACAGTGTTAAAAATAAATCAAACACGACCACCTAATAACATTTATCTTCTTCAATTTAAGGTTGGATAAGGGTATGTCCATTAATTTATGAAGATGAAATATTCACAAGAGACATGCTCAGGTAACACAAATTTTTGTATTTAAATATAAATATAAAATTGTATACAAAATCAATCGAATTTGGATTTGATACATTTTTGGTGGATTCGATCTCTATCTATCATCTGATTCTTCTTTTCGACTTGATTTCTTGAACGATCTTTAATCTTCTTCGATTGTTCTAGGGATGTGATTCCTCGATCTCCTCGAACTGAAGTTCGATTTGACGATGTTGATCCGCCGACCTCGCCTTGTTTTCGCAGAAACTTTGGATTCGACTTGATGTTTCAAGAACGCTTGAAGATCTTCAAGTTTGAGCACCAATACGGAGGGTTTTCACATTGTTTCCGAATCGAACATCATCTTTGATTTGATTCGAGGATGATCTTGAAGAAAATGCGGTGATTTGTACGAAGAACGCCTTGAATGTTGAAGAAGACTTCGAAGCTTCTTGAAGACTTCGTCGATGGTTCTTCGAGTATCTTGAGCTCTTCAAATCTTTCTCTTTTTCACTTCACTTCACCACCATTCATGAAGCTCCAAAACCCTATTTATAGATTTAAGCTAGTGGGCTTTTAGGCTTTTAGGCCTTTAGGCCACCAAACCATGGGCTTGAGTCATTTAGCTTATGGGCCACCAAACTATGAGCTTAAGCTTGATCTTGGGTTTGTGGGCCTTTTATGACTTATTTGACGTAATTTGAGTGATTATTCATCTCCGATGTGTCGTTGCCATATGACATTCTCTTATTCGCTGATAAAATTAAATATTAACCATATATCTATTTATTTTGGAATAAATTCCATTAATAAAATAGAAATATAAACAATTATTTAATTCTTGATTTACACGTGGCACTATATTATTTGCTAACAATTTTTAATTGCCTACAAATTGCCTCCATCGAGACTTGTTCATGGACAAGTTGTTTTGGAATAGATTTAGTCTCGAAATTGCTTAGATAGTTTAAACTCTTGTTTAGGAGTTTCGACTTCAATTTGATCTTGAATTTGTAAATAGTTTATACCGTATTTAGGAGTTCTTCAATTTGATTTGAATTTGTAAACAGCTTATACTCGTGATTTAGGAGTTCTTCAATTTGATTTTAATTTGTAAACAGCTTATACTCATATTTAGGAGTTCTTGAACTTGATTTTAATTTGTAAACAGCTTATACTGTATTTAGGAGTTCTCGAATTTGTAAATAGTTTATACTGTATTTAGGAGTTCTTCTACTTAAATTTGAATTTGTAAATGCTTATACTCGTATTTAGGAGTGCTTCGACTTGATTTGAATTTGTAAACGCTTATACTGATTTTAGAGTTCTTCGACTGGATTCAATTTGGGCTTGAATTGACTTTCAGATTTGGATTTTATTATTTTGTTTCCAAAATTAGCCCATGGAGACATTTTAATTTGAGGCCCATAATTTTGTATTATCCATCGACCATAGACTAGTCTTAACTTGAAGCCCATATATTTATTTTAATTTGGGAAGCTCAAACTCAACAATTATCCACTTGGCCATTTTTTATTTACTTCCAAATTTTTTACTGAGGCTAATTCAGATGAAAACATGGCCCAATCTTGTTTCCAAAACACTTTGAGCCCATAGTTAGCACATATTAAACTAGTTGCCCAAATATTCGATAACCAATTATGCAATAGCCACGCTTTTTTTTTTTTCTCTCCGCCCCAACTTTTAATGCGTATGAGGTACGCAAGTTTGTTGAACTAATCACGCAAAATTTGTTGAGGATAAAGACAAATTTCCAAGAATCTCTCTGCAAGTCAAGAGGAGTGCCACCTGTCCTTCACATTCCAAAGGAATTTGTTTGAGAGTTCCGAGTTTGTTGAGGTCGCAGTAGAGATGTCCTCATGCCTTTAGTTTTTCTTTTGTCTTTATTTCTCTACGCAAATACACAATTGCAGCCTAGAGCTAGGTTAAAGTGATGCTCGAGTCTATAAATGGTCCATGTAATCATTCCTCCCATCCTTCACAAAGCTTCATTAATACGGCACGCCTTTCTTGTTCCAATTTGCAATAGTTTTTAGTCGCCAGCCCCCGCCAGGCTTCTCTTTGATTTTCTACTTCAAGGCATTCTATTTCTTCAAGATAACAACCTTGTGCTCATGGAGAAGAAATGGGTCGAGACCGAATGCTTCCGCCTCAAGGTGTTTCTTTGTTTTCTTATTTCAATCGAGATGCACCGGGCGGTGAAAGGGACGATTTCAACTTCGCGATTTTAGCAACAGCGTTTAAGCATCATGTGTCTTTGTTTCAATGAACGCACCTCGCTATTCTTGCCTTGGTGCTAAAGACCATTATTTACTCATTCCTTGTTTTCTTTTATTCCTTGCTTTTTTGAATCACAGCGGAGTAGAAGCCGTGTAGCTTGTCTGAGCATGGCGAAGACTTGTAGGCGACGGTATTTTTCGGGTGATGGCTTTGGGCTGCTAGAGTCTGTCCAACAAAGGCGAATGAACAACGGTGACTCACAGCGTCAGAAATGGAAGCGTGGATGGCTGCTGCGCTTGTCAGAAAAAGATGAAGAAGCAGGGTGGTGGAGATGGGCGATTATCACGAAAGATTACGGACTAAATTAGAATATATGAGCTTTAGTTAATTAATGGTCGACTATTAATTAATTAAAGGTACTAAAGAATAAAAGACCATATAAGTTAGGGCTTTAATGGGTCGCTCTATTTAATATAAATAGGGATAATTATTCTTTAGGTCGATATAAAATCATAATCTTAGAGAACTACCGTTAATTCATTCAGAGATTTCTCAGCTTTCTTTGCTTGAACTTTGTGCCAAGGAATTGTTCCTGCATCGAATTTGCATACACGTGGATACCATAGTTGTGAAGACAACCTTGCAGGATTCATTGGAAGCATTGTAAATTGTAAGTTCTCTATCCAACGTGATCATAGGGCTATTCGCATGTTTACATGTAAATCTAGATATGTTTCTTAACTGTATATTCCGTTGCGTATCATTAGATGATGTTAATAATACCCAATAGTGGTATCAGAGTCTGGGGCTCGATTTATAATTAACTTGTGTTCTAATTAATTGTGGATTTCTCGAAATTTTGAATTTCAAATTTTTGTTTCGTTTGTTTTCTTTTTGTTTTATTAATCTGATTTTATTAAAAAAAGGAGAACAAATGAAAAAGGAAAAGAAAATTGAAAAATCTGAAATTGTTTTTGGAAATTGAATCGCTTAAGAACCTCCTCTTCACCGCCATGCCATTGCGTCGGAAACACAGAGGACACACAGGATGACGATGACGCGAGGTGCGCGCGCTCGCTCGCCGCTTGGATCGTGGTTGTTGCAAAGACGCTCCTCCGTCCGACGCTGGCGTGTGCCTCTGAAAACACCGCCGCGGTGGTGACGTTTCGTGTTTTACGGACGATGGTCGACGACGCGATGCGAGGCACTCGCGCTGCCGCCACTGCCGAGCTCGCCGCCGCGACTCCTCGAGCATTCCGCATAAGCGCGGTCGGCGACGCGGCACAAGGTGTGTGCGCTCATCGCCGCCGCGTCTGTGTTGTTGCTAAAGCATCTCTCGATTGCCGTCGCGATGGGCGGAGGAGGAAAAAAGGCTTCCTCGGTGGCTGCGGAACACCGAGAATCGCAGGGAGTCGCCATGTGGAGACAACGATTTTAATGCAGAGGAAAGCAATAAGAACGAAGCGTTACCGAAAACCCTAACGAGTTTCGGCCTGCTGGGTCCGGGGTCGGGCCATTTTTGTGCGAGCGTGGCAGTCAAGGCCGCTAGGCTTCCGCGTGCCTCAGCCGTGGGCGCAAGGGCCGTGTTCGTTTTCTTTGCTGTCGCGATTCCGGACGCGTGTTTTGGGCACTAAACGTGTGTACCACTTTGGTCGTTATGCTTTATTAAAAAAGATTTTATTAATTTCAATTAATAAAATTTAATTTACAATTACACAAATTAATTTATTAATTGGATTAATAAGTTTTTTTTAATATTATTATTTTCGAAACAATAACATTGTAACACTTCAGAAGTTTTCGCTTTAAGAAAATCCAAGAATATAAATATCGAGACGCTACGTAGGTCCCTATTTCCTGATAAGAAAATTCTTGTAATGTTTAAAAATTGCATGGTTTCTAAAGTATCAAGTCTCACGGTGAATAGAAAATTCATGAGGTTTTAAAATTTGATCCTACGATCAATAAATGAATGATTTCAAAATTTATATTTGAGGTATGAAGATTCAAAGTCATAACATGCATATCATATGACGTGATTGTTTAAATTACGTGAGTATTATATCATACGAGATATAAAATTTTAATGTCCTATAGTAATCAATTATTTCGAATTTCAAAGTATACGCCGATTTTTATTCTCGATTGAGTATAACGAGTAATTATAATTAATTACTATATGATAAGTATATGATATGCTATTATATGTCAAGATATATATTTTATTAGATACGTGTGTGTGCTTTGTGTGTGTGTATCATGTGTGGACTAGTAATAGTCCACACAACATTTTGATGTGTGATATTATTTATTATCAAATAGTTAAAGATATTTTGGATTCAAAATCAGCCATAAGGGGGTCTAAGTGGTGGAAATGATGGCTAGGAGAGAGAGTAAGTAAGTGTAAGAAAACATGCACATGCATTGCGCATGTCATATCATGATCATAATCCTACCTTTGCTATCCCTCTACCCTTATGAATGATCAGCCCTCTCCCACACTCTCTTATTCAGATTTTTATCTCCCAAGGAGAGTCATTCTCTCCCTTAATCCTCAATATTCGTAGCCCATTCCTCCCTATCAAAAACACCAATTTTCTTCCATTTTCAAGCTCAAACATGGAGAAAACTCCTTCTATCCTCAAGCACCACCAAGGCAGCCCCATTTTCCCTATATTATCATCATTTTCAAGAGCTTAGAGGAGAAAAAGAGCTAGGAAGAAGAAGGAAGAGAGTTCTCAGTGAGAGAGTGGTAGAGACGCTATGGAAGTTTTCAGAGGTAATGGCTTTTTCTATTCCTTTCTTGTAATGACCGACTATTTTTCTGTTGGAGGTGTCCTCCCTAGTTTCATATTAGTTTTAAGTTGTTGGTGGTGATGGTTATTGAAAATAATCGTGGAAGGGAGACGGATACGAGAAACGGAGTCTCGTGTCATCTTGTGTAGTTTTGTGTTGATATGTGTTGGTACGTGACTTTAGCTTGTCAAATTGTTGTTGCATGTATGATCTAGCAAGAGATATATGTTCCAATATGTTCATATGACGTTTTATGGAAGTTTCAAAATTATTTATCCCAAACCATGACGAACCATGATGAGTTTTTCACTAAAACCGAGCACTTATAAAATAGACACATAGAGCTTGATTTAGTACTGTTTATAATTTTTGCCTA
Source organism: Salvia rosmarinus (assembly GCA_036937905.1). Classification (NCBI taxonomy): domain Eukaryota; kingdom Viridiplantae; phylum Streptophyta; class Magnoliopsida; order Lamiales; family Lamiaceae; genus Salvia; species Salvia rosmarinus. The sequence continues at coordinate 11,309 of JAODLM010000726.1, forward strand.
TTAGTTTGGCCGTGGTGATTTTTACAAAATAAACAAACGCCAAGTGGTTTCTCCAAAATATTATGGACTATTCTGCTTTTAAAGAGAAATATCATAGGTTACAGAACGACTGACACCAAATTTTTATAGCATATAGATTTGTTCAATAGCTTCGAATGACCACCTCATATTTTTGTGATAAATACAATATTTACTATGAATTTTGAAGTCCAAGCATTTTATAAAATGAGAAAGTTATCAGATTTAGTCAAATTTTCTCCAAGTGTTGGAAAACGTGAGAAAACCCATGTTTGTGAGTTTTACGACTTATGAAGGTGTTAAGGTATTATCACCAAGTATAAGTATATGAGTATGATCATGATTTTTGAGGCTAAGTATCCAATCTTATTATTTATAAAGTGAATAAAGTGTAACATGGTCTCAAGTACTTATGTGTATATATGTTCAAACATGACTACGTGACAAATGAATATGCATCACTTAAATGAGCATATGTTTTATCAAGGCATGACTTCTGGATAGTGGTAAATCAATAAAACATTGCATAGGGCCATGATGCATTCTTGTTTTTAAAAGTGACATCAAACTTTGAAAGTCATGATTTCAAAGAAATATAAGTATTGAACTTGTGATTAAAAAAAAAAACGTATGGCCAGATATTGCGATTCGCTGCTCGTGAATAGATGAGAATGTATGTGAATGTATCAACCATGAGTTCAAAGTATGAAAGTTAGTACCGGAATAGGTAGACCTAGGATCGAGAAGTACGCGTGGCTAAGTTATATCATATCATGAGCTTAAGGTCTGTGACTGTCTCAGACCTGTCAAGCAAAATAAAGAGATCACCATTGAGATCAATCGGCCTCACCGAGATGAGGTGGGTTATATTTTACAAGGTATCTCGGGTTAGTAAGCCCAAAGCTTTTAAAGTTACAGCCAGAATGCACGTATAATGTTTTGTTGTGTGTTTATTTTTAGGGTCAAGAATATCGACACCACTGTGGCTTCGCCAAGAAACTAGAAACGATCGGGCCTTGTTTCCTTGGGATAAGGTTTTGTGTACACCAAGTCTCATATGGTGTGGTTTCACGGTCTCCCATCCACAACAAAGTTAAGGGCCTGGGAGAAATCCTGGTCAAGGTAAGTAACACCAACACGTAAAATTGCTCGAGCTAAGGAGCTCGCCAAGAAACTAAAAGAAAACCTTTTTACATAATTGTGTGGTTTTCAGCTTTAAACCTTTGCAATTATGGGTATACATGCATCTCACCGATTTCATTTCTCACAACAAGTTTTATAAACGGGCAAGTTAACTCACTAAGTGCATTAGTACTCAGCCCAAAATCTCTTTCAAATGTTTTCAGTGACGAGCGATCGACGGAGGAAGGCAATGTTGGATTTGTATATGAAAGCGCTTTGGTCGAGCTTGTATACAATGTTTCGTTACCACTATTACAATCTCCTATCCGAATTCGTTACTTGATTGCATATATCTCGTGTCCCTTATCTCATATATAAGTTAGATAATACAAGGTGTAGAAGATCACATAAGTCTATATGATTGGTCAAGCTTAATGAGATATAAAAGAATCACACCGAGACAACTTGAGGACGAGTTGCTCAGATAAGCAGCGTATAGATAAGAAGTTGACTGACTTGGTTGTTTGTCTATGCCGGTACGCCTCTAACGTATTGATGGATCACGTTGAGATGAGTTCTTCTATCTCGACCGTCGTGAAGAACCTAGATCTCGTGACTTACGATGATCTAAACCTCGATAAGGTATTAGATGAGTACGGGTTGTCACCATCACTTCGACTTGTTACAAGTGAGGTTATTTGTTCTAACCCAATATTCTCCGATCTGGGCAGGGCGGTTTTCATGTCATGCTAGTTATCTCAGACGAGTCACCGTATCCGCTTAGGATGATGACGCCCCTTAAGGAGCTCAAAAGGTTTATTGTACTAAACCCCGCAGTCGAGTTAGCTCAAGCACAATAATAAGGTTGAGTGGTACTACTTATGAATTAAATATATTAATTATTTTAAGCAATGTAATGCTCTAAATAATTAATGGACGGCAATATCTTAAATACGGGATTCCTAATGTCTATGCAAGCCCGACCACCTTCGATAATAAAGGTAAGTCAAGATTTATTCTCTAGTGGCATGAATGAATGTTTATAAATTAATTTATGTTCGGCCGAACATAAGATAATTAATTTATTTGAGGCCCATCTTTATTCCTTGATTTGATCCTGGCTGGCCCATCCAGCCCGCTGTTTAGTGAAAATCGCGCCCTATCTATCTCTCTCGGATAAGGAATTGATTCTCTTTATCCTATAAGGATATTATTATATTTATGGATATGCATGGATCCTTTCCTTATGGATTATGGTAATGCATTATAAATATAAGGTAAGAGATAAAATCAAAGCTAATCCTCAATTACCTATCACACAATTTTCGAGAATTCCTATAGCTCTTAGGAGATAATTTTCAAAATACTAGAGAGGATTAGGTGATTTTCAAGCATTCTCCATAGATTATCCTCACTGATATTCGAGATCGGGCAACCGGATACAGTCCCGTAAGATCAAAGACGAGTCTCGATCCGCTCATCCCGATGCATTCAAAGGTAAACACGAGAAAACCCTACGTGTTGCAATTAATTATATAGGGCATGCTAGGAATATAATCAATGTATGGTGAATTAAACATCTAAGATAGATCATCGGAGTAGGCTAAACCTAGTTTTCCTACACTGTTATCGAGCCCGAGATCGCGATTCGCTCGCTGGATTAATTCACGCTGATTATAACGCACAATTAATTAATTGTGAATCGTCATTCATCGCTCTCGCTTTATTTTTGTCGGATTTTATTTTTCACCACGAGAAAATCCGTGGTTAGATTAGATTTTTCCCGTAAATCTTATCCGTAAAAGAAGAACGAAGACGAAAGACGAAGAACTAGACGATAAAGACTCTCCCGAGAAACCGGACGCACGGCGCGAGTACGCGCCGCAACATGCGCGCGTTCTCGCGGCATTGGGCGACAGGCGGTGAGGTCGGGATGTACGGCTCGTAGCCAGCGGGACGGGCGCGCTACGGACGCTCGACATCGCCGACGCAGGCGCTTGGCGCCGCGTATCTCGCAGAATAGCACCGGAAACCTCAACGAGGTCACGGCAGTCGGGGGCGAGGCAACGCGGCGCATGTACGACGGCCGGTGCGGGCTCGCGGCTGCTGAGGCCCCGGCACCGCCTGGCGCCGAGGGGCGCGCCGGCGACGCTCGCCGCAGTCGCGCCGCATTGGCGTCGCGGTGGTGCACGATCATCGCGCGCGCGGCGGCGACGGGCACGCGATTATCGCGCGAGATCCCCTGCGCTTCGCGAGCACCTCGCAACCGCGAGGACGCATCATGAGCCAACGCGCTGGCCAGTAAGCGGCGCTGGGCGCGAAGGCTGGCTTGGTCGCAAGACGTGCTCGACGGTCGCGGTCATTTTTATGACCACGAGGCAGCCCGCGAGAGCACACGAGGCGGCACGAGACGGAGTGGCGGGCAGGCAGGTCTGGTCAGGTGTCTTTTAGCTGCGTGCCCAAATTTATTTTGGGCCAACCCGCCCAAACTCGCCTGCACCGATTTTTGACCAAAACTGCTTTTTCCAGCCCGAATCCGGCTTTTGACGAATCCGTCCATGCCCGCACGCGAGGTCTGCTTTTGAGTTTATGAAGATCCGTGCTTTGCAATTCTATGTAATAGATTAGCAGAAAGTGCGTGATCCACGAGGGCCACGGTGAAAGTTTTATTTTATTTTTATCGCTCATAACATGTCGTGAATGTTTAAATTATGCGTAGTATGCTATGTATGTTTAAATTACGCCGACAAACATACTATATGTTTTCGTGATTGGATGCGCATAGTAAGCATGCTAGGTTTATCGCTTTCAAGCATATTTTAGAATTCTCGTGAGCATGATTTACATGTCGAGTTCTATAGAAAAGCATGCTAGATTACGTGATTCGCATGGACAAACCTTTTCAAACAAAAGACTGTTAGTAACCCGACATATTAATTTTAAATTAAAATGTCAAGACCTCCACTTTTTGATCTCTAAACAAAGTGATACGCGACCGTGAGTAAACGCCCACACGCGGGTTTGCTTGCATCGCTTGTCATAAGTTTGTTAGACGAGATTTCTAAATAAAACATTTTTATCTATCGGAAGTGGGAGTTTCATGTAAACGCCCACACGCGGGCTCGCATAAGTTCTCTAGAGATAGATTTAAAATGAGATAACAAAGGAATTTGGATTGGAAGCGGTATGGTCCTAGTGAGTATGCCAATTTAAGAATTCATTTTCCGCTATTAAAATTGTGGTCATTGCTTAGACATCACCTCAAGTACAACTTCCCGCCAAGTCCTTTTCGCGATAGTGATGTGGTCTAGTAAGGTCCAATCATTAATTTCATTTGTCATAAGGATAAGTTGACATAGATTGAAATTAAATGACTAAAACGTATATTTTAGTCCGGTCGGGGGTTCATGTAACGCCCACACGCTGCGGGCTTGCATGTGGAATTCTCGATTGGAGGTTTCAATTAATATTGTTTTATCAAAAGGTTACAATATTATTGTTACGAATTATGTGCGATCGTATGCTTATGTGTTTACATTATCTTTTCGATATGTCTCTTAATCGATTATCAATATGCTCGCACAAAATCCCTTTATCCGGTCTCGAATTTTATCGAGTGGAAACGAAACATGGAATATGTTCTTATCGTCAAGAACACATGTTTGTTCTCACTACTCCTAAACCCGATGCCCTTATCGACGATCGACTAATGAGCAATGAGAGTCAAGGCACTTTCGCATAAGTCAAACAATACGGCCAAATGCTATATGATGACTACTATGTCCAAAGGCTTGCGTACCGCAAAGATCACGATGGTAGACGCGACCGAAATATGGTCAAGTCTCGAGAGTAAGTTTGGGCAATCGGATCGACAACCGCTTCCACACAATGAGAGAAATCTCGCGTGTAAGATGGAAGAAGGAAGTTCGTTCATGAACATGTCTCCACACGACTCATCTCATGGATAGTCTTGATCGCTTGGGAGTGAGGTATCGACGGCGGCCAAGGTCGATATTATCCTCAACACACCGCCTAAGTCTTTCGAGAATTTTCGAATGCGATCATGAGCAAGACCGAGTATACACTTAGTCATGTAGGGAAAACTATGTTTAGCCTCCCGAGGATCTATCTTGGATGTTTAATTCACCATACATCGATTATATACCTAGTATGCACCTATATAATTAATTGCAACACGCTAGTTTTTTCGTGTTTACCTTCAACTGCCGACGCTGAATGGATCGAGACTCATGCTTTGACCTTCGGATCTGTATCCATTTTGCCCAATCTCCAACGTCGAGTGAGGACGATCTATGGAGAATGCTTCGGAAAAATCACCCTTTTATCCTCTCTACACTTTTTCGAAAATTCTCTCCCAAGAACAATGGGAGTCTCGAAAATTATGATGATGATTATTAATCATGCTACTAGATTTAATCTCTTACCTCATATTTATAATGCATTAGAATAATCCTATATGGAAATTACCATAATCCCATATGGAAATTACCATAATCCTATATGGAAATTACCATAATCCCATACGGAAAGGATTATTACCATAATTCTATATGGAAAGGATCTATGCATATCCCATAAATATAATAATATCCTTATAGGATAAAGAGAATCAAATCCTTGCTTAGAGCATAGGGGGCGCCGATTTGCTTAGCTTACGGGCCCGGACGGGCCACCTGTGGATCAAATGCAAGGAATAAAGATGGCCTCAAATAAATTAATTATCTTATGTTCAAATTTTAACATAAATTAATTTATAAACATTTATTCATGCCACTAGAGAATAAATGACGACTTACCCTTTTATTGCCAAGTTGAGTCGCTTGCACTTAGACATTACGAATCCTCAGATTTAAGATATCGAACGCCCATTAATTATTTATAAGATTCGACCGCTTAAAATAATTAATATCTTTAATTCCTTAAGTAGTACCACTCAACCTTATTATTGTACTTGAGCTAACTCAACCAAAGGTAGGTTTAGTACAATAAACCTTTGAGCTCCTTAAGGACGCCATCATCCTAAACGGATACGCGACTGACACGTATAACTAGCACGACATACAAGATCGCCACCACCCAAGATTCTGAGAATATCGGTTAGAAACATATAACCTCACCCATAACAAGTCAAAGTGATGGTTAGCAACTCATACTCATCTAATACCTTATCGAGGTTTAGATCATCGTAAGTCACCGAGATCTCGGTTCTTCACGACGGCCGATAGAAGAACTCATCTCACCGTGATCCTTCAATATGTCGTAGACGCATCAAAGATAGACAAGCAACCAAGTCAAGTCACTTATATATATCATAATTTATACCGACAACTCGTCCTCAAGTTGTCTCAATGTGAAACTTTTTATATCTCATTAAGCTCAATTCAATCATATGCACTTCGTGATCTTCACACACCGTATGATCTAACTTATATATGAGATAAGGGGACATGATATATGCAATCAAGTATTCATTTCGTATAGGAGATTGTAATAGTGGTAACAGGAAACATTGTATACAAGCTCAACCAAAACTGCCAAGATACAAACCAACAAGTTAGTTGCTTAATGATCTCGTGGTGCGGAAGGAGTTATGGGCAAAGGAGCACATTCTCTGCTAGCACGCCTAGGGCCCAAATTTTCCGCTGCAAAATGGAAAAGAAAAGGGCACCGCGCGGGTAAGTAAGGGAAAAGTGGAGAATTGAGAAGAACATGCCCGCCAACGGGAGGCTTAAAAGAAGCGAGAGGGCAAGAGTGCTTCAAGTGCAAGCAAGATCGGCATTGAAGGCCATGCCCTATGCTCATGCTCAAGGTATGCCATTTGCTTTAGTAACGGAAACATGTTTACGACTTGTTCTACCCATTCGGGTAGTAGATACGGCGCGATCGATCATGTTTGTTACACTTGTGTGGGTTCCCGGACAAGGAGTCGTGATGATGGCGAGATAACGATTCCATGGGCAACGCGGCTAAAGTCGAGGCCGCTGGCCGAGATGTTTTTTATGTTTTGATAGAACAGCTTTAGTTTTAAAGGACGCTTTATATGTGCCGTGAGTTTCGACGAAACCTTATTATTTCAAACTTTTATTCATGGATATTCGCTATTTTTGATAGTGGTGTTTTATCATAAGAAATGACGGTTATCTCGTGGTGGCACTTTATATAATTCGCTTTATACTATTTCGCAAAACATAATACCTATAACTATGTCGCATCTTCTTCAAACCTTAAAATGAAAGTTTTCTTCGCGAAGATGACACCACATTTCTCCCGCATCTTAGATTAGGTCAAATCAATCTAAATAGGATCCAAAGACCGGCTAAGAATGGAGTGTTGGGTGATATCACGCTACTCGCTCCCGCTCCGCGAATCTCAGAGAAGGTAAGATGTCGACTGCACCTTCAAAGCCTAAGGGTTATAGAGCCAAAGAAGTGTTGAGCTAGTCCATTTCGACTGCAGGACCTATGTCCACAAGCTCGTGGAGGGTATGAGTATTTTGTCACTTCATTAACGACACTAAGGCACGGATACATATACCGCTCACCGCAGTTCGAATGCTTGAGAAATTCAAAGAGTTTAAAGGCGGAAGTGGAGACGGCTTGGTAAAAGTATCAAGTCATCAGGGTCCGATCGCGGTGGCGAATACCTCAAGAACGAGTTTATGGACTATTTGGCGCAGGGATTACCTCCCACCACTACACCGGCACACCACAACAAAACGGTGTGTCGAGGAGAAATAGACTTTAGAAATGGTTAGATCAATGATGAGTTATGCAACATCGCTTATTTCGCTCGGGGTATGCCTTAGAAACGGCGCATACTTGCTAAATCTAGTACCATCCAAGTCACCGAAAAGACCCCTTCGAGTTGTGGTTCGAGCGCAGCCTCAGTTTAAGCCACATAAGGATACGCGCCCAAAGACACGAGTCAACAAGAAGGCCGACAAGTTGAGGCTAGATCCGATGCAAGCTATTTATCACATCCTAGAGGAACGAAGGTGGTTTATTCTATAATCCCAAGGATCAAGGTCATTATTAACACTAATGCTCGATTCTTAGAAGAGGATTATATGAAAATCATAAATCCAAAGTTGAAATCATTCTTCAAGAATTAGAAGATGATCGTATTCCACCACCGATTAGACCAAAGGTACGAGATGTCGCCTCTAGTGGTGGATCGACACCGCATACTTCAAGAAATTGAAGGTTGAGTTCCATCGAGATACCGACCGCATAAGTGGTACCTACCACGAAGTTGTGCAAGATAGAGAACCACAAGTTACCGCACCCACCGCTGCCATCAGGCTCGTAGTACCGCTGTAGTGGAAGGTTGTTCGTGAACCCGAGCGATTTATGTTCGTGGGTGAATCTTCGGATTTAGTCCTGTGAAACGAGCAGCAATAATCGACACATGGACATACAATGAGGCGATACAAGACATTGATGCAAGATCATGGCACACCGCTATGGACTTAGAAATCGAGTCCATAACAATTATGAATGTATATGAAAGACACTCTACCGACGGCATGGAAGCCATAGGTAAGTAAGGGCATACAAGACAAGAGAGATTCAGATGGAGAGGTTTCGCTTTTAAAGCCGTGCCAGGCGTAAAGGGTACACTCAGATCGAGGGCATCGATTTCGACGAGACCTTTCACCGTAGCAATGCTCAAGTCCATCGTAATTTTCCGCCATAGCAAGCCCACTCGAACCTTGAGGTTTGGCAATGGACGTGAAAACCGCTTTCTAAACGGTTACCTCGATAAGGCAGAGACATCTATATGCAAGCAACCCAAGGTTATGTGGCGGCGCGAAGAGCATCTAGTATGGAAGCTTAAGTCCATTTATGGACTTAAGCAAGCCTCACGATCCTCGAAACTTACGTTGACGAGGTGGTAAAGTCCCATGATTTACCCCATGCTAGCGCAGAGTTGTGTGTATCGCTTAGATGTCAACGGCGATGTGATATTTCAGACTTTATGTAGACGACATTCTTCTAGTCGGCAACAATGTGAAGTTGTTATCGACGAAAGAGTTGGTTATCCGATCGCTTCAAATGAAAGACTTAGAGACGCATGTACATCTCGGGATCAAGGTTTACCGAGATCGCAAGAGGAAAATGTTGAGCTTATCTCAAGCGCTTACATCGACATCGTGATTAATCGCTTTAGTATGCAGACACCAAGAAAGGATTGCTACCTTCGCACATGACGCCTTTATCTAAGGAGCATCACCCACGACCGCAGCGAGATAGAGAAACGAGACAAGTTCCTTATGCTCCGCCAGAGAAGTCTCACGTACGCAATGCTATATACGAGGCCCGACATCCGCATGCTGCACATAGTAGTTAGATATCGCCTAACCTCGACAGCTCATCGATCAAAGAAGCATATACTCAGCACCGAAAAGGACTCGAGATTATAAGCTAGTTTACCATGCGCATAGTCTAATGCCTGGGTTAGGCTGCACCGGATTTTCAAGCCGACCATGACGAAAAGCCACCTCGTGCTATGTGTTTACCTTAGAGGCGGAGCCGATATTGGCGAAAGGCAGCAAAGCGTCTGCATTGCGGACTATACCATGGAAGCTCAATATGTAGCCGCCTGAGGTCGCTAAGGAGGTCAGATGGTTCAAGAACTACTCATGGATCTAGGCGTGGTACCGGTTTGCCCAAGAGTATCATAGTTCATCGTGATAACTCGTGCAGCAGCAAACTCGAAGGAACCACGGACCCACAAGGCTACCAAACACATAGAGAGAAAGTACCATGTTATACGAGAAATCGCGAGACTAGGGACGGCCGATTGAAAAGATTGATACGACGGATAACCCAGCGGATCCATTCACAAAGAGCATGCCGCAAAAAGTTTACGGCGCACGCTCGAGGACTCGATTGCGCTTGATGGCACCCACTTAGAAAGAAAACTTTGTATAAGTGGGAGAAGCAAAGTGATGGTTTTGTTTGTAATAGCTAGAGAGACACATTGTATACTAAAAGTTTGCTTTAGTATAAGTGAGATTGTCGATTTGTATAATCGAAGCGCTTTGGTCGAGCTTGTATACAATGTTTCTCGTTACCACTATTACAATCTCCTATCCGAATTGATTACTTGATTGCATATATCCGTGTCCCTTATCTCATATATAAGTTAGTGTAGGAAAACTCGGCTTAGCCTCTCCCGAGGATCTATCTCGATGTTTAATTCACCATACATTGATTATATACCCAGCATGCACCTATATAATTAATTGCAACACGCTAGTTTTCTGTGTTTACCTTTAAACTGCCGAGGCGGAATGGATCGAGACTCACGCCACCTTCCGGATCGTATCCCTACCGCCCAATCTCCAACGCCGAAAGTTAGGACGATCTATGGAGAATGCTTCGAAAATCAACCTCAAGCTCTCAAGAATTTTCAAAATCTCTCAAAGGACGAACCTCAAATTCTCGAAAATAATGATGATGATTCTTAATCATCGACCTAGATTTAATCTCTTACCTCATATTTATAATGCATTACCATAATCCTATATGGAAATTACCATAATCCCATATGGAAATTACCATAATCCTTTATGGAAATTACCATAATCCCATATGGAAATTACCATAAACCTTATGGAAAGGATTATTACCATAATCTTATATGGAAAGGATCTATGCATATCCCATAAATATAATAATATCCTTATAGGATAAAGAGAATCAAATTCGCCATAGAGAGCAACATGGGCGCTAATTTTCTTTTTAAGCGACGGCCCTGACGGGCCAACCTGTGGATCAAATGCACTAATAAAGATGGGCCTCAAATAAATTAATTATCTTATATTCATTTTAACATAAATTAATTTATAAACATTTATTCATGCCACTAGAGAATAAATGTCGACTTACCCCTTTATTACCAAGTTGAGCTTGCACTTAGACATTACGAATCCTCGTATTTAAGCAATCGCACGTCCATTAATTATTTAGAGCATTCCACCGCTTAAAATAATTAATATCTTTAATTCTTTAAGTAGTACCACTCAACCTTATTATTGTACTTGAGCTAACTCAACTCGGTGGTTTAGTACAATAAACTTTTGAGCTCCTTAAGGGACGCCATCATCCTAAACGGATACGGTGACTGATACGATAACTAGCATGACATACAAGATCGCCACCACCCAAGATGCGAGAATATCAATAGAACATATAACCTCACCCATAACAAGTCAAAGTGATGGTCAAGAACTCATACTCACCTAATACCTTATCGAGGTTTAGATCATCGAAGTCATCGAGATCTTGGTTCTTCACGACGGTCGATAGAAGAACACATCTCACCGTGATCCTTCAATACGCCGAGACGCATCAAAGATAGACAAGCAACCAAGTCAAATCACTTCTTATCTATACCGCATCCTATACCCGACAACTCGCCCCTCAAGTTATCTCACCTGTGAAACTTTTTATATCTCATTAAGCTTTCGACCAATCATACGTACTGTGATCTTCTACACAATCGTATGATCTAACTTATATATGAGATAAGGGACACGATATATGCAATCAAGTATTCAATTCAGATAGAGATTGTAATAGTGGTAAGAGGAAACATTGATACAAGCTTAACCAAACCGCTTTCAAGATACAAATCCAACAATCTCTCACTTATACTAAAGCAAACTTTTAGTATACAATGTGTCTCCACTAGCTATTACAAACGAAACCATCACTTTGCTTTCTCCCACTTATACAAAAGTTTTCTAAGTGGGTGTCATCTAGCGCAATTAAGTCCTCTAACGCCCCGACGAGACTTATTGTCAGCAGTTTTAGCTGGTGACATCTAGCGCAATTCAAGTCCTCTAACGTGCCCAACGTAGACTTATCGCGGCAAGCCGTGAATGGATCCGCTAGGTTATTCGTCAGATCAATCTTTGCAATCAAGACGCCACCGCCTAACGATTTTCTTATGACACGGTACTTTCTCTCTATGTGTTTGGTCGCCATGGGTCCGTGGTTCCTTCGAAGTTTGCACATCGCACCGAAAGTTATCACAAGAAACTATGATACTCTTGGGCAAACCAGTACCACACCTAGATCCATGAGGTAGTTCTCGAACCATACAGCCTCCTTAGAAGCCTCCAAGCTACATATTCGACTTCCATGGTAGAGTCCACAACGCATCGCCGCTTTGACTCCGCCAGATACGGCCCACCTCCCAAGGTAAACACATAGCCCGAGGTAGACTTTTTCTCATCACGGGCCACTTGAAACCGAGTCGGTATAACCCAAAGGCATTAGACTGTCGCTCGGTAAACCAGCCTATAATCTCGAGTCCTTTTCGTACTGAGTATACGCCACCGCGATCCAATGAGCTTGTCCAGGTTAGATCGATATCTAGCTACTATGCCTACCGCATAGCATATATCGGCATCGACATAGCATTGCATACATGAGACTTCCCACGGCTAAGCGTAGGAACTTGTCTCATTTCCTCTATCTCCTTTGCATAGGTGATCGCCCTTAGATAAAGCGAATGCCACGCCCGAAAGGTAGCAATCCTTTCTGGCGGTCTACATACTAAAACGAGTAATCACAAGATCAACAAGACGCCCGAGATAAGCTCAACATTTTCCTCTTGTGATCTCGTAAACCTTGATCCCAAGAATGTACGCATCTCCTAAGTCTTTCATTTGAAATCGATCGATAACCAACTCTTTACGCCCCGATAACAACTTCACATTGTTGCCAAATAGAAGAATGTCATCTACGTAAAGTGCAAGAAATATCACATTATCGCCGACATCTAAACGATACACACAACTCTCGCTAGGCAACTGGTAAATCCATAGACTTACCACCTCGCCCAAACGTAAGTTCCATGATCTTGCATCATTATTTTTGTATCGTCACTGCTCGTCCATGGGTCGATTATTGCTCGCTCGCTTTCGGGACCAAACCAAGATTCTCCCACGAACATAAATCGCTCGGGTTGACGAACATCCTCCCACTCACGACGAGGTGCTACAGCACAATGGCAACGGTGGGTGCAAGGACTGTGGTTCTCTATCTCGCACAACTTGTCGGGTAGGTACCACTGCATGCGGTCAGATCTCCAAAGGAACTCGACCCACTTCAATTTCTTTAAGTATCCGTGTCGATCCCTCCCACTAGACTCGACATCTCGCACCTTTGGTCTAATCGATGGTGGAATACAATCATCTTCTAATTCTTGAAGAATGATTTCAACTTTGATTTATGATTTTTCATGTAGTCCTCTTCTAAGAATCGGCATTAGTGCTAATAATGACATTCGATCCTTAGACTATAGAATAAACCACCTTTTGTTCCTCTAGGATAGCCAATAAACAGCCTTTGATCGGATCTAGCCTCCAACTTGTCACCTTTCTTGTTCAAAGACATGTGCCGGATCGCACCATATCCTTATGTGGTTTAAACTCTGCTTGCGCCCAAACCACAACTCGAAGGGTCTCTTCGATCGACTTGGATGGTACTAGATTTAGCAAGTATGTGCCGCTTTCTAAGGCATACCCCGTAACTAAATAGTAAAGTTGCATAACTCATCATTGATCTAACCATTTCCAAAAAGAGTCCTATTTTTCGCCTCGACACACCATTTTGTCAGTGGTGTGTCTATGAAGTGCGCCGGGAGGTAATCCCACACTTCACTAGATAGTCCATGAACTCGTTGTTGAGGTATTCGCCACCGCGATCGAACGCAGGACTGACACTCTTACCTAGCTTCGCTCCACTTCCGCCTAAAATTCTTTGAATTTTCAAAGCATTCTGACTTGCGCGAAACAGTATACGATCCGCACCTTGAGTAATCACAATGAAAGTGACAAAATACTGCATTCTCCACGAGCTTTGTGGACATCGTCCACACAGTCGAATGGACGAGTCAGAACATTTCTTTGGCTCTATGACCCTTTGCTTAGCGGTCCGGTCAACATCTTACCTTCTATACAGATTCGCAGATCGGGAACCGAGTAATCGTGAGATTACCCAACGCCCATTCTTAGCCGCCTGATCCTATTTAGATTGATGTGACCTAATCTAAGATGCCGAGAGAAAAGAGGTGTCATATTGCAAGAAAACTTTCTCTTTTAAGGTTTGATGTAGATGCAACATAGTTATAGGTATTATGTATCATGTAAATAGTATAAAGCTTAATTATATAATGTGCCTACACGATAACTTCGTCATTTCTTATAATAGAAACACCACTATCTAAAACATCCAATATCCATGAATAAATAATTTCAAACGTAAACAAGGTTTCACCAAAATCCGCACATGTAAAACGCCTTTAAAACTAAAACTGCTTTTCAAAACATAAAGTAACATCTCCGTCCGCAACGGCCTCGACTTTCGCCACGCTGCCCATGGAGATCGTTATCTCGCCATCATTCACCTCCTTTGTCCAGAACCCCGCAAGGTGTAACAACATGATCACCGACTGTGTCTACTACCCAAGAATGGGTAGAACAAGTCGCTAAACATGTTTCACATTAAAGCAATGGCGACTTGAGCCTCGAGCTTGGGGCACTTAGCCTTCCAATGCCCAGCCTCACCGCACTTGAAGCATTTGCCCTTCTCCTTCGCTTTTCAAACCGGTAGAGCCCTTTGTATTACTCCCCACTTTTCTTTAGCTTTAGCATCTCTTGAATTCCACTTTTCCTTTTCATCTTCGATAAAGCAAAGGTTTTCGAGGCGCTGATTAAAGATCGTGGAACCTTGCCCATTTTATGCTCTTCCGCTACTAGATCCTCTTGCAATGAATCTAGAGTATAACTCTTATCATAAAGGACTGCTTTATAACGGAAGTCATCAAAGACTTGGGCAAAGTGTTGAGGATCATATCGATTCTCGACCACGCCATCAATATATCCTCCAACCAATTCGAGCCTCCAAGAGATTAATCATTTGCTTTACATGGTTATGCACCGAATCGCTTTCCTTCATCGAACTTGACATTATTGATTTTGTCAAATTATAACAAGCGATTCGTCCGACCTCATACAATTTCATAAGACTTAGCCATATCGTGGTTGCATCTTCCATCTCGATGCCGGAGTTGTGGACTCGCACATGGTGACCAAAAGAAGGCACTTTGCCATTCTATTTGATTTGTCCCATTTCTCTTGCTCGCGCTCCTCATCGCAGATGAATTGTCTAGAGGCTTGGGACGGGGTGAGTGAGTACAAATAGATTTTCCGCCAGCAGAAGAACATTCTCAATGTTTCGCTTCCACCGATAAAATTTGGACCGGATAAGGGATTTTGTGCGAGCATATTGATAATAGGTGTAAGAGACATATCTCGAAACGATAATGTAAACACATAAGCATACGATCGCACACGTAACAATAATATTGTAACCTTTTGATAAAACAATATTAATTGAAACCTCCAATCGCCCAAGGAATCCCACATGCAAGCCACGCGCTGTGTGATCGCCACACGAACCCCCGACTGCACTAAAATATACCTTTTAGTCGCTTAATTTCAATCCATGTCAACTTATCCTTATGACAAATGAAATTAACGATTCGACCTTTCTAGACCACATCATTATCGCAAGAAGGACTTCGGGAAGTTGTACTGAGGTGATGTCTAAGCAATGACCAAAATTTTAACACAGAAAATGAATTTTAGAATCGCATACCACTGACCATACCGCTCAATTCAAATTCTTTTGTTATCTCATTTTATATCTATCTCTAGAGAACTTATGAAAATCGCACATGCAAGCCACGCTGTGGATCGCCACACATGAAACTCCCACTTCTCAATAGATTTAAAATGTTTTATTTAGAAATCTCATCTAACAAACTTATGATAAACAAGGCAAGCAAGCCATGCGTGTGGACGCCACTCACAAGGCCTCACTTTGTTTAGAGATCAAAAAGTGGAGGTCTTGATATTTTAATTTTAAAATTAATTTGTCGGGTTGCTTGCTTAGTCTTTTTGTTCAAAAGGTTTGTCCATGCGCATCACGTAATCCTAGCATGCTTTTCTATAGAACTCAACATGTAAAACATGCTCGCAGTAATTCTAAAATATGCTTGAAAACGCGATAAACCTAGCATGCTTACTATTCGCACCCAATTAAGAAAACACTTAAAGGTTTGTCAACGTAATTTAAACATACATAGCATGCTATCGATAATTTAAACATCCACGACATGCAATGAACGATAAAAATAAAATAAAACGCTCATCGTGGCTCACTGTGAATCGCACTTTTCGCCTAATCTATTACATAGAATTGCAAAGTACAGATCTTAATAATCTTCAAACGGCCTCGCGTGCACGGGCACATCCCGGATTCGAAAACGGCCTCGCGTACCCGCACGGACCGACTCGTCAAACAGATTCGGCCGAAAACGGATTTGGCCGGGCCCGTCACGCCGGGCGCGTCCGCGAAGCGCCGTGTCGACTTGCGTTATCGCCCGCACGCCGTGCGACCGCTTTTCCCGCTGCCTCGATCCGGTCGCTGCTCGCGTTTTACTTTTACGATTAGATTTACGTAAAAATAAATCTAATCTAACCACGGATTTTCTCGTGGTGAAAACAAAATCCGACAAAATAAAAACGAGCCACGGTGAACCATGATTCAACAATTAATATATATTGCGCACGTAATAATCAAACGTGAATTAATCCAACAGAGCCAAGATATCGATCCCGTGCTCGATACCAATCGTAGGGAAAACTCGGTTTAGCCTCTCCCGAGGATCTATTCGATGTTTAATTCACCATACATTGATTATATACCTAGCATGCACCTATATAATTAATTGCAACACGTTGGGGTTTTTCGTGTTTACCTCAACTGCCGAGGCGTAACGGATCGAGACTGCTCACCTTCCGACGATCCCGGCCGCCCAATCTCCAACGCCGAGCGAGGACGATCTATGGAGAATGCTTTAAAATCACCCTCAAGCTCTCAAGAATTTTCAAAATCTCTCCAAGGACGAACCCAAAAATTTCGAAAATAATGATGATGATTCTTAATCATCGTCTAGATTTAATCTCTTACCTCATATTTATAATGCATTACCATAATCCCATATGGAAATTACCATAATCCCATATGGAAATTACCATAATCCTTTATGGAAATTACCATAAACCTTTATGGAAATGATTATTACCATAATCTTATATGGAAAGGATCTATGATATCCCATAAATATAATAATATCCTTATAGGATAAAGAGAATCAATCTTGCCATAGAGAGCAACATGGGCCGCCAATTTTCCTTCTAGCGATGGGCCGGACGGGCAGCCCAGGATCAAATGAAAGGAATAAAGATGGGCCTCAAATAAATTAATTATCTTATGTTCACCCCTGCATAAATTAATTTATAAACATTTATTCATGCCACTCAGAGAATAAATGTCGACTTACCCTTTATTACTGAAGTTGAGTCGGGCTTGCACTTAGACATTACGAATCCCCGATTTAAGCAATCGCACGTCCATTAATTATTTAGAGCATTCGATCGCTTAAAATAATTAATATCTTTAATTCCTTGTTGTACCACTCAACCTTATTATTGTACTTGAGCTAACTCAACCTGCAGGGTTTAGTACAATAAACCTTTTGAGTCCTTGCTGACGCCATCATCCTAAACGGATACGGTGACTCGACATGATAACTAGCAGACATACAAGCATCGCCACCACCCAAGACGGAGAATATGGGTTAGAACATATAACCTCACCATAACAAGTCAAAGTGATGGTCGCGAACTCATACTCACCTAATACCTTATCGAGGTTTAGATCATCGAAGTCACCGAGATCTCGTTCTTCACAACGGCCGCTAGAAGAACACATCTCACCGTGATCCTTCAATACGTCGAGACGCATCAAAGATAGACAAGCAACCAAGTCAAGTCACTTCTTATCTATACAAGCATTTATACCGACAACTCGCCCTCAAGTTGTCTCACTGTAACTTTTATATCTCATTAAGCTCGACCAATCGCATGCACTTCCGTGATCTTCTACACAATCGTATGATCTAACTTATATATGAGATAAGGGACACGATATATGCAATCAAGTATTCAATTCAGATAGGAGATTGTAATAGGGTAACACGAAACATTGTATACAAGCTTAACTAAACCGCTAAAGATATAAATCCAACAGCTAGATCATACAAAGGTGTAGAAGATCACGTAAGTCCGTATGATTGGTCAAGCTTAATGAGATATAAAAGAATCACACCGAGACAACTTGAGGACGAGTTGTCCTGTGATAGTTTGATGTATAGATAAAAAGTGACTGACTTGGTTGCTTGTCTGCGGCGGGTACGCCTCTAACGTATTGATGGATCATGTGAGATGAGTTCTTCTATCCGACCGCCGTGAAGAACTTATATCTCGGTGACTTACGACGATCTAAACCTCGATAAGGTATTAGACGAGTATGAGTTGTCGACCATCACTTTGACTTGTTATGGTGAGGTTATATGTTCTAACCCAATATTCTCCGCATCTGGTAAAGGGCGTGTGTCAGATGTCATGCTAGTTATCCAGACGAGTCACCGATCCGCTAGGACGATGACGCCCCTTAAGGAGCTCAAAGGTTTATTGTACTAAACCCGCAGTCGAGTTAGCTCAAGTACAATAATGAGGTCGAGTGGTACTACTTATGAATTAAAGATATTAATTATTTTAAGCAATGTAATGCTCTAAATAATTAATGGACGCGATATCTTAAATACGGGATTCAGAATGTCTAAGTGCAAGCCCGACTCACCTTCGTAATAAAGGGTAAGTTAGCATTTATTCTCTAGTGCATGATGAATGTTTATAAATTAATTTATGTTCGGGTCGAACATAAGATAATTAATTTATTTGAGGCCCATCTTTATTCCTTGCATTTGATCTCCGGGTCGGCCCATCCGTGCCCTTTCGCTTAGTGAAAATCGCGCCTATCTCTCTCTAGATAAGGAATTGATTCTCTTTATCCTATAAGGATATTATTATATTTATGGATATGCATGGATCCTTTCCTCACGGGATTATGGTAATGCATTATAAATATAAGGTAAGAGATAAAATCAAAGCTAATCCTCAATTACCTATCACACAATTTTCGAGAATTCCTATAGCTCTTAGGAGATAATTTTCAAAATACTAGAGAGGATTAGGTGATTTTTCAAGCATTCTCCATAGATTATCCTCACTGATATCGAGATCGGGCAACCGGATACACCCGTAAGATCAAAGCACTAATCTTGATCCGCTCATCCCCGACAGATTCAAAGGTAAACACGAGAAAACCCCACGTGTTGCAATTAATTATATAGGTGCATGCTAGGAATATAATCAATGTATGGTGAATTAAACATCCAAGATAGATCCTCAGGAGAGGGCTAAACCTAGTTTTCCCTACAGGCAAGACGATGGTTTCCCTATGGTTGTGGTCTACCTTAGCGTGGGTCCTTATTATCGTTTATATTTTGTTTAATGCTCCCACATGAAAATGTATTGATCGGGACATGTAGCCCACAACTAAAACCTAATCATTTGTGGATATATCATATATATGGTGAAATTGAATTCAAACTTGATATATTTAACTTCCACGGGAACCGGAGTCCTCATACTCCGTATTCATTTAAGTAATTTAATTTGGATATTCCCTTAGAGTGTCGATCACGCTCTCTTACGTCCCGTGAGGATTTCATTAATTATCGTTTATTTCATTTCACTCAACCGAGACGAGTACCACCCTTTCGTAATGCTCGGGTCTTCGACCCGAACCGGTCATATAAACATTAATTTTGATTTTGATTAATTTAGAATTAATACAATCTACTTAATTAGAGAATTAAATTATTAATTAGATTAATGAGTTTAGTCGTTGAGTCCTATTTGCTGTTGTTCTGTGATAAGCATGCTATTTGATTTTATGCTTATATTTTAATTATAGTAGTTAGAGACCGCTTTTATGATTTGGGTAGGCGGCGCCCAAATACTTGTAGTCCGTGATACTATGTTTGGATAGGCGGCGCTCAATATGTGTGGTCCGCATTCTATGCCTGGGTAGGCGGCACCTAGTAATTGTTTTGATTTTAATATTGGATATTAAAATAAACAATTCGTATCACATGTTTTATCCCCACTAAATACAAGTCTTGTTTTGAAACAAAACGTGTCGTCCATCATAATTGTTTGAGGCCACTAACCTTTTCGTCCAAGAGTTTTACACCCTCGTGTTTACTCCAAAATCGACAAGGCCAAGGCTCACTCATAGATGCATGGTTGGCATCGTGTGGTGGGCTTGACTTGCTTAATTATTTTGTATCGCCCTCGTGATCAAGATAATTAGTGGACACATATTAATTGGATTAATAAATCAAAAATTGAGGACTATTGTTGCATTTGGATTCAAAACCCACTAAGTGACATTATTATGGTCATCACCGCAGAGGTCGCAATAATGCACTTAAATCGATGCAAACCACACCGCAATCGCTTCGAGTGAATACTGAGTGATATTATTCAGATATCACCGCAGCGTCGCAATAATATTGACTCGATCTTGGACCACTAAGATTTATGTTTATTTTAAATCAGATTTTGCATTTGGGGTAAATATATGTTAAATTAGTGGGAGCTAATCAATACAATAAACCCTTGTTCGATTAGTGATACGATTGTGATATGTGTTTACTTTGTTCTAATTTTGTTCTAATTTCTTTAATTTTTCGCTCGCCACGATGTCGACTATGTTATATAAATGTTTGGTGGAAACAAATTTGTCGACCGGGTCAATCTATCGGATCGGGCTACGTTACTCAAGGCTTGGTGTTAAGGACTGATAAGATCGAGTATGTCTTGAGACATACCAATCAAGCACCATCCCCGATGAGCGCTCTCCCGAGTATGCCTCGCTTGATGTGGTTGCTCATAAGAAGCACGCTGAGGATGCTATGTCGCTCACGGCATCATGTTAACCTCTATGAGTTTGGAACCACAGAGGCAACATGAATGCATGCTATCCTATGAGATGATTCAAGATTCAAGAGTTTGTTTGCCTCGAGGCACAAACCCCGGAGTACGAGGTACCCGGATCTCTTCAAGTGCACGCCTCATGATAGAAGCAAGGTCTCGAACATGTTCTCAAGATGATTCGATTGATTGAGAGATCAAGGCCGATTGAACGATCACACCAATGTCTCAACCAACCCGGTTTTGCAATCTCTACCGGTTCATTTGTGAATTTCATTGTGAATTTCAATATGAACAACACAAAGGTGGACCTGACCGATCTTCATAATATGTTAAAGACTAATGATTCTCTACTGAATGGCAAGTCCAGATTATGGTGAGTTCTTCGCTTAATCTTCCAAAGGAAGAAAAGCAAAAGATAAAAGAAGAAGGCATCGATGCCTTAAGCCTAAGAAGAAATGGAGGGCTCGTAAGAAGGTCGACACTAGCAAAGGACGAGTGCCTATTCTCACGAGAAGTGACACCGGAAGATAGATCGTCTAAAATTCAAGCACAAGTGCAATGGGTGGCGTACTGTATGTTTGTCATCGAGATAAATATGTCTATAAATAATTCACATTCTCGGGTATTAGATACCGGTTGTGGCTCACACATTTGTAATAATATGCAGGGCTAAGTGACAAGCAAAAGTGAATCATGGGAGGTCGATCTGCTGGGAAATGGAGCAAGAGTTGTCACGAACACGTGGGGACTTATAGATTAGATTTTCCTTCGGGATATAGACTAGATTTACATGATTTTTATTTTGTTCCTACTATTTCAAATAATATTATTTCCATTCCTATGTTTGACATTGCAGGGTTTTCCTTCTATTTTGGAAACAGTCGATGCTCGATTTCTCTTAATGAAATGTTTTATGGAAATGTCTTTCTTTAGAACGGTTTATATATGCTCGAATGTGAACTAGATATTCTCAATGTGCAAAACAAACGACTTAAGCTAAGTACTAATAATGCTACTTATCGTTAGCATTGTAGACTTGGTCATATCAATGAGAAAAGGATAGAAGATTGAGAAATTAGATTATCTCACACCTTTGATTTTCAATCATATGGTGCTTGTGAATCATGTCTCAAAGGGAAAACGACCAAGAAACCATTTTCCGGGAAAGGGTTACGTACAAAGAATTGCTAGAGTTAATCCATTCGGATGTGTGGGACCGCTTCCAACTCAAGCAAAAGGTCGATATTCGTACTTCATAACTTTTATCGATGATTATTCAAGGTTTGGGTATGTGTATCCGGCGAAACACAACCGGTGCTTTTGATAAGTTTAAGGAGTTTAAGTTAGAAGTCGAGAAACAACTCGTAAAAGTATCAAGAATCTTAGATCGATCGGCGGCGGAATACTTAAGCCGATAATTTCGATTACTTGAAATCACATGGAATCCGGTCGATCGACACCTCCGGAACACCACAACCGAATGGTGTATCCGAGAGAAGAAATCGAACCTTATTAGACATGGTTCGATCCACGACGAGTTTCGCTAGTCTCCTTTATTCCTTTGGGGCCACGCTTTACTTATCACGCTCATATTCTAAATAGGTTCCTTCTAAATCACCGAGAAAACATATGAGATATGGTATGGAAAAGAGCAAATCTTAACTATTTATGACCGTGGTTATCCCGCTTTTGTTAAGAAAATGTCGATCGATAAGTTGGAATCGAAAAGTGAGAAATGTTATCTTATGGGATATCCTAATGAAACTAGAGGACGTGGATTCTACTCACCTAGAGATCATAAGATGATCATTTCTAGGAATGTGACGCTTTCAAGACTCTTATATTTCCAAGGAACAAGGTTATAACACGGTAGATCTCAAGAAATTCAAGAACCACAAAACAACACAGAGGACGAAAGATTGTTCAATAGTGTGAACAAGAATTCAAAGTGAGAGTATTCGACGATTTATCGAGAGGAAACGACTCTTGTAGGCCACCTCAAGACAATGAGATTCATCAAATACAAGATGAAACAACAATATGCCACCTCCACCTCAAGAAATTCATGAGGAAATTCTTGAGAATCTCCAAAATATTGATGAAGTCAAACGGATGAGCTTACTCACGCTCAAAATGAACAGCATGAAACCACGCAAACAACCCGACTCAATACACTACAAGAATTTTGCTCATGACCACACGCCGCACATTAGTACTAAAGTGGTCTATTATGACATGTATAACGCGTGGGTGAAACGCGTGGTCTATAACCATATTTTTAAACGTTATAGATCACGTGCTGTAGAACCGTGGTTTATTAGCTTTTTTTTCATATGATGACCACTGCCTCTTACCGCGGGTCTATTAACGATAACTTTTATTAATCACGACTTTTTCCGCCGCCCAACATCCACGCTGACTAAATACCACAGCCAGCCAGTAGCGTGGTCTTTCACCACTTAGCCATGTGGTCTATATGCATAAATATAAAAATAATGAAATAATAAAAAAAAAATCTTACAGAGGAAGGTCTCGAACCATTCACTTATGAGTTAGTGGCAAATACCTTAACCAATTGCGTCAATAGTTCAACATTAATTATTTTGGACTATATTTTCGTGTTTACACTTCCTGAGTTTGACTTAATTTTACTTAAAACCTAAATAAAACATTTTTTGAAATCTAGCTTCAGCCGTCTAACCCTCCCTCCCGTATGCGATCCATCCCTGCAGTCAAAATCCTCCTTGCCGCTCACTCACTGTTGTTCCATCGACGGCGGTCTCGTCGTTTCCGCCACCACTGCTGATTCGTGAAGGCATCTCTCTCTTTACATCTTGCGCCCTGTTATCTAGTCCAGGTACAGAAAAAAGGTTATATCCAGTCATCTATATTTATACACGCACATACATTTGTGTAAATAGTCAGAGAAAGTTAACAAACATTTCTGAGAGGGAGAGAGAATTGCAGTGGTACCGAAGACGAATGGTTTTCACATTTTCGATGCGCAGAATGCTGCAATAACTGAAGGTATTATTGAAATCAACTTCACTTCGGGTTTTTAGGGTGCTTTTTCTTTGTTTACTGCGAAGAAAAGGATTTTCTAGGGTTTAATGCAGAATTTTACTCACGAAGTGTTGTTTTTTGAACGCCAATAAGCTAAGTTGGATTTCTAGTTGTACGAATTCAACAACTTCTTTTGTGTGGATTTATCTCATTAGATCGGTTAGTGATACCGTAGTTTTGTTTACTTTGTTTGCAAAATGGAATAGTAGCTATATCATCTACTAAGACAGAAGAAAATATATATTTATATATAGATAACTAAATTAGAGAGGGGAATGATTCACCTTGTCTTTACTGTGGTAAGGATAAAATAGTGAAAGAAATTTAAGTTAGAGAATGCTTGATTCACTTTGTGTCTATTGTGGTGGTATTGCTGATTGATACAGTTTGTATCCTGAAATGCTCAAGAGGACATGGAAGCTTAAACTTCAATTTGACAGTTTGCTCTCTAGATTTGCTGTATTTATATCTTATTTTAAATCCTTTGTACATATTATGTTGATATTTGAAAATTTTGTGATATTTTATTTCTCCATCCTTATTGCTATAGTATACTACAGCATTTGTGTATTCTTGTGCATTTGTGTGCAGAAACTTAGAATGTGGCGGAGATTGTTGGGGTAAAGAGATGGCGCGCTAAGTGTTCGATGAAAGGCTCGAAAGGTGCTCTGTTCGTGAAGAACAAAGGCGATCACTCTCATGCTTCAGTTGGCTGCTAATCAGAGGTGGAAATTAAATACTGGATTTTTGTTTGTTTTTATCATTTCTGCATCTGCTTTTTTATTTTCTCTCACTTCATATTAAAATATAAATACATCACAGGTTTTTATCACTGCCTGTTTTAGAGGTTTAATAGGAAAGGGTTTAAAAGTGCCGAGCTAACTATTAATATGTTTAATAGGAAATGATTCACCTTGGGATTACAACAATCAATAAAAGAAAAACGACAAGGAATTTAGGGAGAACAGAGTGGTGGTTGAGGGAGACAAGTACGAAATTATGAAATGCACTCCTCCTTTGGACACCTTTTGCCAAATGGACCACAACTATAGTTAGAAAGGTTAAAATTAAAAGTAACCATTTCCATAACTTATATGTTAAAATAACTTATGTTGATAAGAAATATGTAAAAACTACTCAAATTAGTATGAAGGCACTAATATACTTTTAGATGTTGATTCGTTATGTGTGTCATTCTTACACAAATATGTCATTTTTTCTTATAGGTAGACATGAATTATTACACTATAATTGCTACAAATTCAATTCAAATCACTATATTTTTCATATTTTAAATTAGTGTTTTAATTTAACAATCGAAATTATAAAATATAATGATTAAATTGAATTTATAACAATAATATGTAGTTGTGTTTCTGCATGTGTAGAGAGAAAATGATATTTGTATAAGAATTGCACAGAAAAAACTATCGCCGCCATCGCCCCCGCCTCCGCCGCATCATCGCCCAACTCCTCGGGACCTCTCCTCTCGGTATTTAACATAAAACAAATAATTCCCCATTCTTTTCCCTTATTCTCTGCTTATCATATATATAATTTCACACCAAATTATTTTATATGATTATGCCATGGTTTTTTTTTTTAATTGAATCACTTGTTCAAGCTAAACCACCCAATCCTTGTTTCCTAAATTGACATAGTTACTACTTTCAGCCTCCGCTAAGAGTCGCCACTAACTACTCAAATTCGAGCAAAGTGAAATGGCTTAAACCTCTTCTAAATTATTCTTTGAAAATTGCTATGAATTTTCTTATATGTTTTGTTGAAAATCTACTATAATTGATATCTGATACATGATATTCCAATTCTAAAATAGAATTGTTTTTGATTGTGGTAACAATACGCTGATTATGCTTGAAGATATTCTTGAAGATTTTAGACTTTGATTTCGATTGTGCTTGTTTCAACACAACTCTTCTAGTATAGCCCTCTTACTTGATGATAACATGTGTTTACATCTATGTTGTTAGATCACAACTAGAATGGATAAAGAGTGGATGTTCAAAAATAGATTATCAAAGGAGTATGAAGATTAAGTCAATCTTTCGAATTTTGCCGCTGAAAATGGGAAAGCATCCTAATGCCATGTCTTGTCCTTGTATAAAATGTGGTAATCTACACGATATGGACGCCAAAACCATACGAGCACATCTAACATACAATGGAATAGATTTAACATACCGTAGGTGGATATCAGACGGATAGATACAGCTCGTAAACATAACTCTAATTATGAAATTTTTGTCGCTCAAAATGTACATAACTCTAATTATGCATTTCACATAGTGTCAAGAACAACCCGATGGAAGGCAATGTGGATTCTATGTCATGCGCTACATGAGAGATATTATCGAGGTTATGGTTCTGATAACATCATTGCAATTCCTACTATGGTAATCATAAAGTGGCATTTAATCCATAATTTTCTTAATACTAATTTTACTTTTTACTAATAGAATGTTTATTTTGTTTTAATAGTTTTCAATGGCTTTACTCAAAAAGAAATCGATGAAGTCTCAGATAGAGTGGTCCGAGTTAGTCACGATTCTATAATGGTCGATTTATGGTAAATTTCATATTTTTGTCGAATATAATGATTTTGATGTACTAAATTTTATTTCTTACCATTTTACATCTTATTCTAATAATGTAGATTTAGATCAAGTTAGATGATTGATGTTGTTAAAGCAAAGATGGTGAAATGCTCAAGACGCGGTTGATTTTTATTTTTTGATGAATTTAGTGGCTATTTAGAAAATATTTGTTGTCAAGATGGTGAATGGATATTTTGGATAAATTTTAGTAATTAGTTAGAAAATACTTGTAGCTAGTTAGAAAATACATGTAGATTGAGAATTTCCTGATATAACGCTTGAATGCTTATGAAATGTTTACCTCGATTTGATATAAATATTATGAGAAATATTTTATATCTATTTTGGATTATTATTTTAATTAGCGTAAACATGCATTCAAATTATGAAAACAGTATTAAATAAATAATAAAATAACAAAAATATATTATTCAGCTTATGCACCATGGGAACGCGGTGGTCTATTCAATATAGACCACCAGAAAACCGCGTGGTCTATAATGTCATAGACGACGGGAAAGGCCGTGGTTCACCTTCGTGGCCCGTTGTCTATAACATTATGCACCACGCGGTTTTCACCGTGGTTCATAACCGATCGTACTAAGGGGAAATCCACGCGGTCTATAGCCGCATTATAATAGATCACACCTTTGAGACCACGCGATTTTTAAATAGACCACGGGCATACCCCGTGGTCTATTAGCAAAATTCTTGTAGTGATAGCCACGAGGACTCGCGTGCATCCGAAAGATCAACTGATGGTTAAGAACCAAGACGACGAAGTCGAGTCGGACGATGATTTAACCTAAGATCTATATCAAGCGGTGTCCGCATCGATTCAAAGATATGGCTCAAGCCTTAATATCTAAAATGGACTCCATGTACTTCAATCTAGTATGGGAACTAGTCGACTTACCGGACGAGGTTTACCCCATAGTCGCAAATGGATCTTCAAAGGAAGAGAGACGCAGATGGTAAGGTACGAACCATAAGGCTAGGTTGGTGGTAAAGGGTTATAGTCAACATGAAGGCATCGACTATGACGAGACCTTTCACCAATTGCAAAAATCAAGTCCATTAGATCTTACTCACATAGCTTTTCGTTACGCCCTCTAATCCAAAGGATGATTAGAGAGAATCGAGCTCGAAATGTTGATTACAACACATTTAATATGAATAATCAAAGACTTCAAATAATACTTATCGAACTTCGATAATTAAACCTTATTTACAAGCGCAAAAGTCATTTACGTATATAAAGGCTACAAGTTCCTTTAATGTAGGTTCGATAGTTTGACAAAAAGGTCACAACATCAACATACAATAATATTCAAAATATGCAATGGAAAGATGTGAATGCATATATGACGATATGCACCCAAGTGGTTCTTTCTTTCAAACATAAAAATACCAAAAGATTCGACTACTCAACATCTCTCCGCTCCATCATCATCACTTTCAATCGCACATTTAAAACAATATGGTACGAAAGTACAAATAATGCACTCAATGGCTCATGCCAAAATAATTTATCATTTTGAATTACTCGCCCATCACAAAGAAGAATACACGAGGTTTTAATTTGAAATACTCGTGTTTACTAAATATTTTCTCATCATTTTTCCATAAATATCGCTTGCCAAGCATTTTCCACGATGTACGATCCACATCCACCACAATAATTCATCCAACAATAATTCACACGGAGGAGGCCTCTCACAGACGCCATGACCGCCGAGCACCCTTTCAAAGACACAAATACAAATAATCGCACAAAATCCGTGCCATCTCAAAGACAGATACTTAATTCTCCATCATCCTTGTGGGTACTTACAATGATAAGAATTCAAGATGTCATAAAGTGGGAGCTACCTAACGTTATGCATCAATAATCATGGATCGATACATACATAAATCATAAACATTTTGGGTGTAATTAAATAAATCGCCATAAATATTTGCTTGCAATAAAGCATCATAAATAAATCTTTGATAAGTTCTATCAATTTGAGTAAAGTAAAGCTCACCTTTACTTTTGAACGCCGATTCTCGATACATGTTATTTTCTTGTTGCTTCAGAGCCACGTCCCACCTTTACGCAAAATTTACGCTTAGTACGCCGACACGCCGAGATTTTCAAAGTTTATTCAACTTTGATAAATATTATAATAATTCAAGTCTTAATAAATTTTAATACGTTGAAACGACGTATTTCAATAAAAATAATTCTCGTATATCGAGAGAGACGTAATATGATCTTACAGTCTCATTTTAACCTTTTAGGTTAAAGAATTAATGTATAATAACGTTATTTAATAAAATGATTTCAATTTTGAAATCTTTTCTCACAATCGAGATATTCAGATAAAAGTAATACGTTTTTCACGTATTAGCATATTTAACTAACGATTTCAGACGTCAATTTCGAAAGTCAACCATTTTGACTTTTCTTAATAATTTTTAATAAATCACATTTTAATGATTAATTAATATAAATCGATTTTTAATCGATTTCTTTTCATAAAGATTTAATACCGATTTTTCACGAATCGATAAACTTGATTAATATTTTCTTTCAATATTAATCTTTAATACATTAAGCATTATTTTATGCTCCTAACGTTATTTAATATAACGTCATCGTAAACATAATATACTATGTTTAATAATTTCGAATTTCAATTATGTCTAAAATAATTTTCTAGTACATATCATATATTATTATTCTTGATTAAAAGGAATTAAAATTCCTTATTCTTAACACTATAGCACATGCCTTTATGCTATAAATTCCAAACTTGTTCCAAAAATTCCTCTAAATTCATATAGTGTATTATTTTACACTATGATCATTAATATGTATTAATATCACTATAGAAAATTTTGGAACTTCACCTATGCCCATACTATAGGTCACAAAAATCCTCCAATAATTATCAAATAATTTCCTAAAATTCTAATTAAATTACACTATACTTATATACTATAGTATAGAACTAATACATCATTACATTAACTAAAATCAACTAAATCATGCCTTAAACCCACATTGAAGCTCACGGTCCTTTCAAATAATTTGGGCATTTCATCTTTAAAAATTCTAGTTAATTCATGTAGTACATAATCAATACCCTAGATCAACAATATGCTATTATATCATTCAAATAAAATTATACAATAACTTAGCATACTTCATGATTTTCGGTAATAATGAAATAATTAGCACAAGATTTTATAAATTTCACAATAAACACTATAAGCTCCTACTACATCATATATCATCAATCCATTCTTAAATCATCAAGAAAATTTTCGGTACACATGACATAATTTCATAACATGTTTTATTAAATTTTAAACACATCTACAACATCATACTACACATTATTAATTAATAAGCTATCATGCTAGCATACTTTCCTACTTAAGATCACATGCTTAACATTTAAATCTAACCATTAGAAATTTAAAACTTAGGTATAATCAAGCTCGCTCGATATCTAACCTTTTAACGGTATTGATTTGTTGTAGGATGATTTATGCTCAAGGTTTTGGAGGAGGAAATGAAATGAACTCAAGGTTTTGGAGGAGAAAACTCTCGCTCTTGTGTGAGTTTGGAAGAGAAAATGTAAAGGATGTATTTTCAAGACTAATCACTTATGTAATACAAGAAAGTGAATTAATACATACAACACTCTCTCTCGGTTCTCTCTAAAGAATCAAAACAAAATTATTTTGGAGAGTCAAATGCATATGTCATGATATAAAATATCTCTTACATGTAGTAAATACATGAATAAAGTTTTAAACCAACAACATATGTTTGACCTTTTTGCCACATTGTCACAACAATGTAGAGAGGAGGGAGATTTCAGATTTTTTTCATTGTTGTATCATGCATGTAATATGTGTACACTCTATCCCAAATATAGTGTAATCATGCACAAGAAAAATCAAATTCTCAAGCTTATTTAGGTCAACAATTTACGGCTCCTATACTAAGTGAAAGGCTTCCACTGATTTACTAGGGTAATGTGTACAATATATATACTGGATCAATTAATACACAACTTATGAACACAAGCACCAAAATTGGCGTGAATGTGTGTATACACACTAACGCTCACTAGACTTTCCTTTCTTAAGTGCTAGTATTTGATTTTTCATGATAATTATACATATATATCATAATATATGTTTTAGATGATAAATTATATCATAGAAAAATTTATTGAATTAATCCTCGTGTTAAAACCCAAATTTCGATTCTGTGGTTTTCGAGGATCAACATATGTTCAAAATATTATTCCCAAATTTTCTAGCATTATTTCAATGCTAAATAATATTCTAATTATATAAAATAATCATAGGAATTTAAATATCGTAATTCCTCGATCATTAGACTTGATCCTCAAGTCATCTCTAAACGTTAACGCTTGAAACGCCTCAAAACGTTAAATATCGACTCATCTCAAAATGGTCGTAATAAAGTCAGTAATCACTTTATTAAATTATTCCAATAATAATGGAATTAAATTCTAAGCTTAAAAACTTAGAAAATATCACGAGCATTTAATTATCGATACGTAATCGACGAGAATAATATCGCTGAAATACGTTAAATATTCGTATTTCTATTCACATTTATTTGTGAATAAAACATAGGAATTTATCATTCCAACAATAATCGAAATCATTATTCGATATTTTAATAATCAAATTATCATAATAATACTCTAATTTACTAAATTAATATCGTAATTAGCGCTTAAATAATCGGGTATTACATTCCACCTTTAAAGAAATTTCGTCCCGAAATTTACATACCTCAAAAAGATCGGGTATTTTTCTTTCATCGTATCCTCAAGCTCCCACGTGGCTTCCTCTTATCCATGATGTTTCCACAACACTTTGACTAGTGGAATCGATTTATTTCGCAATTGTCGAACCTCGTGGTCTAGAATAGCCGAGGTTCTTCATTATAGCTCATATTTGGATTGAGGATCACGCCGCCTTGATGGATCACATGCTCGGATCGCATACGCATTTTCCGAGTCAGGATACGTGAAAACATTGTGTACGCTTCCCGCATCATGTGAAGAGCCAACCTATAGGCGATCGGGCCTATTCTTTCTAGGATTTCATAAGGTCCAATAAAACGGGTCTTAACTTTCCCTTTACTCAAAACCTTATAATTCCTTTAGACGAGAGACCTTCAAAAGACTTTATCTCCATTTTCAAATGTAGCTCGACCTTCGCAGACGTCAGAAGATTTCGCTCATCTTGAGCTTCTTTATTCTTTGCCTAATTTGGGGAACGATCTCAATCATTTCGCTTATAGCGTCAGCCCTAAAATTCTTCTTTCACCCACTTCATCTCAAAGAAAGCGTGATCGCATTTTCTTCCATATAAGGCTTCATACGGGCCATATCGATCGTCGCTGATAACTATTATTGTAGCAAATTCGATGAGAGGTAAAACCTCTTCCCATTTGCACCTCGATCCAACACTACAGCTTCTCAACATGTCTTCGAGTGTTTCGATCGCCCTTTCGATTGTCCATCGGTTTGAGGGTGAAAAGTCAGGTCGAAATTTAACTGTGCCCAATTCTTTTTGCAAACTAGTCCGTAATCTCAAGTAAATTTTCAATCTCTATCTCGATGTGATAGTTTTGCACTCCATGTAGGCGCATAATTTCTTTTACGCATGGTGGCTAGCTTATCGATCGGGTAGTCTGAATCGCGTAAAATGTGCACATTTAAGTAGTCTGTCCACTACTACCCATATAGAAGTGTTCTCTCTGACTTTGTAAACCCGTAACAAAATCCATAGCTATATCTTCCCATTTCCATTCGGTATTTCCAAAGGTCAGTAGCTCGTAGGACGCTGGTGTAATGCTTTTACTTGTCGACAAGCAAGACAACGCCTACAAAAGAGGCTATGTCTCTTTTCATACCTTCCCACCGTAACTTTTTCTTCAAATTGGTACATTTTAGTATCGCTCGACGGGTCAGATATGTGTGTCATGAGCTTCACTCATGATTTCATTCCAAGATTGTTGTTGTCTCGATACACAACCTTCCTTCAAATAATAAAGCATTATCTCGGTGCTTTTCAAAATTTTTCATCCTTCCGTCCTTACTCGCTCTGCTTTTTCTAACTTTTCCTCCATCCTTCGTCCTTCAAGGATTCTTTTCCTTAAGTCGACGCCAAAGCGAGTGTAGCAATACAATTCGTGATCGCTCTCGGTCGCTCAATCAATTCGATCTTCATTCTTTCAAACTCTTCAATGAGTTTTTCTTCATTTGTGAAGAGACATCCCAATTGCTTTGACACTTACGACTCAAGGCATCGGCTACAACGCTCGCTTTACCCGGTGATAGTTTATACCACGCCGTAGTCTTTACCAATTCGAGCCATCTCCTTTGTCTCATGTTCAAATCTCTCTCGTCAAAAAGTATTTCAAACTTTTGTGATCGGTAAAGATTTCACATCTTACTCCGTAGATGATGTCTCCATATCTTTAGGGCACGCACCATCGCCGCTAGTTCCGCATCACGTGTTGGGTAATTCAATTCATGCGGTTTCACTTGTCAAGACGCATATGCTATCACTTTTCCACTTTGAATTAACACACAGCCTAATCCATTTTTGGAAGCATCAGATAGACCACGATTCTTTATCTCGCTTCTAGAATCGCTAACACAAGTGGGCAGAGTTAACTTTTCCCGAGCGCCTCGAAATTCGCCCACATTCATCACCCAAGTGAATTTAATTCTTTTCTCGAGTAGTCGGGTTATTGGTCTTGCTATCCTTGAGAATCCTTCAATGAATCTCCGATAGAACCTACTAATCCCAAGAAACTTAATCTCATTTTGTGCCTTTGCATTTCCATTCTCGACCGCTTTACTTTGGCGGATCAACTTTAATCCCTTCTACCGATACAATGTGTCCAAGGAACATTACTTCCTTTAGCCAAAATTCACATTTGCTAAACTTAGCAAAAGTTGTTCATCTCTCAAAGTTTGCAAAGATCGTCTCCGAGGTGTTCCTGGTTCGCCTTCATTTTTCGAATAGACGAGAATGTCGCCTATGAAGACTAGGACAAATTTATCCGTGTATGGACGGAACACCCTATTCATGAGATCCATGAATACCGCAGCGATTGTTAGTCCAAACGGCACAACTACAAACTCATAGTGCCCAGATCTAGTTCGAACGCCGCTCGATATATCCTGTCGCACTGAAATGATGGTATCCCGATTTAAGATCAATTGAAAATACGCGCTTCCTCGCACTGGTCAAACAAGTCATCTATCCTGGAAGTGGATACTTGTTTTTAGCGCCATTTTGTTCGCCTGTAATCTATACACATCCTCAAGGAACCATCCTTTTTTTACGAATAAGACCGACGCCCCCACGGTGAAACGCTAGTCCGATAAAACCCAGGTCCAATAGCTCTTGGATTTGGATTTTCAATCTTCGAGTTCCTTTGGAGCCATTCTGCAGACGGTGCCCTCGACGTTGAGCCGATCCCGGCCCGTGTCGATGGTGAATTCCAACCGCCGTCGTGGGTAATCTCGTAGATTTTCGTGAAAACATCCGAAAACTCTCGTACAATCTCTACCTCTTCGATCTTTATCTCCGCTTTATCCTCCCATTCGTATAAACAAGGAATGCCCGACTTCCTTTCTTGTTTATCATTCTTTCGCCGCACATGATATAATCGGAATTTTCTTTCCCATACCGATTCCGTAAAAGTCAGAAGCCGCCCAGAAAATGGAATGAAATTTTCCTTTCCTTACACGTGATCGTAGCATGATTTTCTCGCTAACCAATCCATTCCCAAAATTATATCTACATCACCCATGGGTATTATGTTTGTTATTTGTCGAACCTTAAGTGATCCTAAGTTCAACTCTAGTTCGAGCAAGTATGAGTAATCGCCATAACCCTCCAATGGGTGAAGAGATGTTCATATCCCGGTTTGCTTTCTCGCATCTAAGTTCCAACAGATCACACATGTTCTTGCTATGAAAGAACGCGATGCACCGTGATCGAACAAAAGTATAACATGTACGCTGAAAAGTGTTCCATACCTACCGTGTTTCGGTTTTGTTCATTTTTCTCCTGCAGCAGCAAATGCTCGCTCGAGCCGCTAAGGCCGACGGGCGCTGCCTCGCTGATTTTGTTGTGGTCGTTGGCGCCGCCGATTACGCCTACCGTGGTGGTTGTCGCTGTCGTTGTCATTGAGGTTGTTGCCACCGTTGTTGCGGTGGTTGTTCGCGCGGTTCAATAAACCGGATAGCCCCGAGGGGTTGGGCACGCCAGCCGATTGGGCCTTCCCACCGCCCCCGCGTATCCCCGGCAACTATTTGCGTAATGCCCTTCATTCCAAGACTTAAAGCAATTTACCAAACGGCAAACCCTTTGTGAAACTTTGGCACTTAGGCAAGGAGTTGTCCTCGTCCTTCTTGTGGTCCTCCCGCTCGAGGAAAAGATCTGCTTTTCCATCCTCGCTCTTGCGGTACTGTTTTTCGCCACGGCCGCTTGCTATTCAGATTCTCAAACTTCCCTGTTGTTATTTCCAAAATTTCCTTCCCATTTTCTTCCCTTTATCCTCAGATTGACGCCCGAGTTTGAGCTGTTTTCTTCCGCATAGTCGCTTATGTCCAAAGCTCGTCCGAGAGCTTTGTAAGTCGATCTCCATGGCTAGCTAGAGACATTCTTATCTCCGATCTCAAACAGACCTAAATTTTTCGCCATCTTCATATCCGTATTCACTGATCGTAAGTATATCTCGACATATCGCAGAAAATGCGATCGTAATCGTCACGACATCTTCTCCTGCTTCGCATTGTAAAATTCTTGTTCCTTCTTTTTCCGATAACTTTTCGAACGTATTTCATACAATTCCCCTTTAAATTCTTCCCAAGTGAACTCATTCATCCGATCCCAAAGAAGATTTTCCGTCAAGCTTCCCACCAAAAGCTCAACAGTCCCGCAACTGAAAGGTAATATAGATAGCCGCCCCGCTACTGTGCATCAAGAAAATCAAAGATCCTTTCCATAGCCCTTATCCATTGCTCGGCATTATCCGGATTCCTTTCCCATCAAAAGAAGCTGGTTCTCGCTTAAGAAATCATTCCCGATCCCACGATCGCTGGAGGTGGTGGTGGTTGTGGTATATTAGTGTTCTGCATACATGAATTCTTCCTCCGCTCTACCTCTTCCCCTTCCCTACCTCTTTGAGCAGATCTCTTCGCGGCATTCGTTGTTTAAACACAACATAAATATTGAAAATCATTTTCACAAATAACATATATAATATCAAGATACAATTCTTTTGTAAAGCAATTTTAAACCAAGCCATTCATCTTTATCACAATAATCATTTTTGTAAAAGCCCGCTCGGGTTATCATATATACATCGAAAATTTGTGCCTCAAAGAGGACTATTTTGTACAACAATGATACAAAAGAGATAATGTACAATAGATGGCATTTCAAAGCTTAACCCAGATCGAACAACATACGGATTACAAGATAATACAAAATACAAAAGTTCACTTCCTTTTAAAACACAAAGCAACCTACACACATACCGACTATATACATACGGACTAAACTCTAGCTAGTCTGGTCATCGTATCACTCATCATCATATCGATCCTCCTCAGATCATCCTTGTCGCTCAATCATCATCAAGTCGTTGTCATCCGAATCCTCACGGCGGCGACTGGATGGCCCCGCCCATCATCCCCAACCATAGGAATGTCGCGATCGGATCGAGGTCATCACGATCATCAAATACTCTCATCCCGCCGTCTGTCGCAGACGGCCACCGGCGGTGCTGGCGCCATGGGCGGCAATATTGGGAGCATGGTGGTAGGACGGGTGTCCAACCGACAATGGGGAAACACCGGCATCCCCAAAGCTCGGGCCGAGACGCCTCTCTACCGCAAGCCTACCTCGCCCTCCAGAACTGGTACTACCGATCCACTCGCCGCGGTACTGCAGTACAGCCCACTCGTGTCTCATCACGCCACGGTACTCCCTGGAGGAGATAGGGCCTCGTGATACACCATAGATATCAAGACGACGCCAAATGGCTTACAAATCTCTGTAGATCCGCTATCGATCATAGTCACCACCAAAGACGGTAGATATAATCTCCCGACACTTCCGTGCGTAATCTTCCCAATCTACCAGAATCGTGTCAAGGCGCCCACGCCATCGAAATCGCCACTCCATGCTCGCGGCTCCCTCCAACGACGAAGGTAAGGATGAGAAACTCTCCGAGATCATCTCCCAAAGACATCCGTAACCACGGCATTCTATGAATAATCTCACTGGGTGGCCTCGGTCCTAGCCTCCGCCTAGTAGTATGTCGGGTCCCGCAACCGCCACGCATAACCATCAAAAGTCAAACTAAATAAAGATATCCGATACACGTATAAAATAAACTTAACGCTGCCCGTCAAAGAAAAGGATAAACCGACAGGTCTATAAAGCGTATAAACAATCCAAACACCTCCGATAACCGATAAATGTTATACGGAAATTGTTCTCATATACAACGACGTTGTAGCTTCCTACCATACTAGGAAACTTGCTATCTAGCAGATAAAAAACATCTTATCACATAAATAAATTCTAGTTCTATAAAACTATGAGCTAGCTTTCACTGGATCTCGTGAATTTTTGAGAAGGAAACAGGGGATCTTCCCTTCATAAGAAATGTAGTAAAGTCCGTTAGGAGTACGTAGGTGAAAACCGTGCACAAATCGGAGTCCGGATGAAAGAGAACGGATCCAAACAAAAATACTGCGCAAAGCAATTCGCCTTTGCCGAGGTGAACTGTCCGAGGTGGACTGCACTGACTCTCGTGAATTCAGGAGAAGGAATAAGGGGTTAGGTTCTTCATAAGAAATATAGCACAGTGCGTTAGGAGTACGTAGGAGAAAACCGTGTGCAAATCAGAGTTCAAACGAAGGAGAACGGAGCAAAATAAAATCACTGCGCGAAGCAGTTCGCCTTTGCC
Organism: Salvia rosmarinus; assembly: GCA_036937905.1. Taxonomy (NCBI): domain Eukaryota; kingdom Viridiplantae; phylum Streptophyta; class Magnoliopsida; order Lamiales; family Lamiaceae; genus Salvia; species Salvia rosmarinus. The sequence goes on from JAODLM010000726.1 coordinate 49,182, forward strand.
GAGGTGAACTGTCCGAGGTGAACTGTACTGACTCTCGTGAATTCTGGAGAAGGAATCAGGGGTTCGGTCCTTCACAAGAAATATAGTACAGTGTGTTAGGAGTACGTAGTTGAAAACCGTGCGCAAATCGGAGTTCGAACGAAGGAGAACGGACCAAAATAAAATCACTGCGTGAAGCAGTTCGCCTTTGCCGAGGTGAGCTCGCCGAGGAGAGCTGACGAGCTGAGCTTGCCGAGCTGACGAGCTGACGAGCTGACGAGGTGAGCTGACGAACTGATGAGGTGAGCTGACGAGCTGATTTAACCGACGAGGTGAATCGACGAATCGACGAGGTGAGCTCGCCGAGGTGTGACGAGGTGAATCGACGAGGCGAGCCGACGAAAGTAGCTCGCCGAGGCGTGACGAGGTGAACCGACGAGCCGACGAGGTGAATGACGAGGTGAGCTCGCCGAGGTGTGACGAGGTGAACTGACGAGGTGAGCTGACGAGCTGACGAGGTGAGCTGACGAGGTGAGCCGACGAGCTCAAATGCCTTAGTTTTTATTTTGAGCCTCCGCCCAGCTCAAATGCCTTAGCTTTTATTTTGAGCCTCCGCCAGCTCAAATGCCTTAGCTTTTATTTTGAGCTCTCCGCCTAGCTCAAATGCCTCCCGAGGTCGGCATTTTGAGGTCGTCACTTCGAGGTCGGCATCCTGCTAATCCCATAATGGGACGGTGCGTTTCAACCATTTTTGCTTTCATTCTCGAATGGGACGAAATTGCATATTCGCATTTCTATGTTCTTTCGTAACTCGTGAACATGCTTCTTATTTCGCCTATGTTCCATTTGGATTACATAAACATTTATCAAAATCAATATTGAGAAATGAGAATAAAATTTCAAATACGACGAACATAGTTCGCTTCAAACATACGCATTTCGCGAAAAATTTTCAATCAACGAATCAATCAATCATGGTTATTTACAACCTTCATTTCATTTGTCGATAGTGTTCTATCGACAACAAATCAAAATTCAAAAATCTCAAACTTTTCTTTTCAAAGACGAGAAAATAATTTACCTTTTTCCTATTGAAATGGACGTGATGGAGTGTCGAGCGTAGTCGATGATTTTAGAAGTCTAGTGACTCAATCTGACTTAACTTTTGAAAGAAAACTTTGGGTTCAAAGAGCAAACCGCTCGATACCACTGTTACGCCCTCTAATCCAAAGGATGATTAGAGAGAATCGAGCTGGAAATGTTGATTACAACACATTTAATATGAATAATCAAAGCCTTCAAATAATACTTATCGAACTTCGATAATCAAACCTTATTTACAAGCGCAAAAGTCATTTACGTATATAAAGGCTACAAGTTCCTTTAATGTAAGGTTCGATAGTTGGACAAAAAGGTCGTCTACATCAACATACAATAATATTCAAAATATGCAATGAAAGCATGTGAATGCATATATGACGATACGCACTCAAGTGGTTCTTTCTTTCAAACATAAAATACCAAAAGATTCGACTACTCAACATCTCGCCCATCATCATCACCACTCAATCGCACATTTAAAACAATATGTGGTCGAAAGTACAAATAATGCACTCAAGGGCTCATGCCAAAATAATTTATCATTTTGAATTACCTCGCCCATCACAAGAATACACGAGGTTTTAATTTGAAATACTCGTGTTTACTAAATATTTTCGTCATTTTTCCATAAATATCGCCACAAGCATTTTCCACGATGTATGATCCACATCCACCACAATAATTCATCCAACACACTCCTCTGGAGAGTGAGGCTCCTCTCACAGACGCCACGACCGTCGAGCACCCTTTCAAAGACACAAATACAAATAATCGCACAAAATCCGTGCCATCTCAAAGACAGATACTAATTCTCCATCATCCTTGTGGGTACTTATATGATAAGAATTCAAGCATGTCATAAAGTGGGAGCTACCCAACGTTATGCATCAATAATCATGGATCGATACATACATAAATCATAAACATTTTGGGGTGGAATTAAATAAATCGCTCATAAATATTTGCTTGCAATAAAGCATCATAAATAAATCTTTGATAAGTTCTATCAATTTGAGTATAGTAAAGCCCACCTTTACTTTCGAACGCCGATTCTCGATACACGTGTTCTTTTCTTGTTGCTTGTGAGCCTTCACGTCCCACCTTTACGCAAAATTTACGTTTAGTACGTTGACATGTTTTTCGAGATTTTCAAAGTTTATTTAACTTTGATAAATATTATAATAATCAAGTCTTAATAAATTTTAATACGCTGAAACGACGATTTCAATAAAAATAATTCTCGATATCGAGAGAGACGAAATGATCTTATAGCCTCATTTTAACCTTTTAGTTAAAGAATTATCAGATAATAACGTTATTTAATAAAATGATTTCAATTTTGAAATCTTTTCTCACAATCGAGATATTCAGATAAAAGTAATACGTTTTTCACATATTAGCATATTTAACGAACGTATTTCGTACGTCAATTTCGAAAGTCAACCATTTTGACTTTTCTTAATAATTCTTTAATAAATCACATTTTAATGATTAAATTCAATATAAATCGATTTTTAATCGATTTCTTTTCATAAAGATTTAATACTCGATTTTTCACGCAAATCGATAAACTTGATTAATATTTTCTTTCAATATTAATCTTTTAATACATTAAGCATTATTTTATGCTCCTAACGTTATTTAATATAACGTTTCGTCGTAAACATAATATACTATGTTTAATAATTCTCGAAATTTCAATTATGTCTAAAATAATTTTCTACACATATCATATATTATTATTCTTGAGTAAAAAGGAATTAAAATTCCTTATTCTTAACACTATAGCACATGCCTTTATGCTATAAATTCCAAACTTGTTCCAAAAATTCCTCTAAATTCATATAGTGTATTATTTTACACTATGATCATTAATATGTATTAATATCACTATAGAAAATTTTGGAACTTCACCTATGCCCATACTATAGGTCACAAAATCCTCCAATAATTATCAAATAATTTCCTAAAATTTAATTAAATTACACTATACTTATATACTATAGTATAGAACTAATACATCATTACATTAACTAAAATCAACTAAATCATGCCTTAAACCCACATTGAAGCTCACGGTCCTTTCAAATAATTTGGGCATTTCATCTTTAAAAATTCTAGTTAATTCATGTAGTACATAATCAATACCCTAGATCAACAATATGCTATTATATCATTCAAATAAAAATTATACAATAACTTAGCATACTTCATGATTTTCGGTAATAATGAAATAATTAGCACAAGATTTTTATAAATTTCACAATAAACACTATAAGCTCCTACTACATCATATATCATCAATCCATTCTTAAATCATCAAGAAAATTTTCGGTACACATGACATAATTTCATAACATGTTTTATTAAATTTTAAACATGGTATAAACATCTACAACATCATACTACACATTATTAATTAATAAGCTATCATGCTAGCATACTTTCCTACTTAAGATCACATGCTTAACATTTAAATCTAACCATTAGAAATTTAAAACTTAGGGTATAATCAAGCTCGCTTGATATCTAACCTTTTAACTGTATTGATTTGTTGTAGGATGATTTATGCTCAAGGTTTTGGAGGAGGAAATGAAATGAACTCAAGGTTTTGATGAGAAAACTCTCGGCCTTGTGTGAGTTTGAAGAGAAAATGTAAAGTGATGTATTTTTCAAGACTAATCACTTATGTAATACAAGAAAGTGAATTAATACATACAACACTCTCTCTCTGTTCTCTAAAGAATCAAAACAAAATTATTTTGGAGAGTCAAATGCATATGTCATGATATAAAATATCTCTTACATGTAGTAAATACATGAATAAAGTTTTAAACCAACAACATATGTTTGACCCTTTTGCCACATTGTCGATCGCCCTTTTCACACGTAAAAAGTGTAAGATAGGTGTCAAGCATCGATCCACAGAGATTGTATCACGAAAACATAGAAGCTAGCTCAACGACAATTCATCATTATTCAAGCACAGAAATTGGGTGAGAGGTTTAAGGCTTCGGAAATTAATCCAAAGCAAAGGTAACAAAACAGAAAGTAAAATAAAGCAATAAAAATCACGAAAGATAACTATGAAGAAAGACTAACCCTAGGGATGCACCAATCCTATCCACAACGATGTTTATCCTGCTTATTATTAACCGCTTTAATCCATACAAGACGGAAGATCACATATATAACCAACAACTTCGCCATTTACAATTGTCATAGCTGATTACTAATTTTCCCTATCACGCTACGCCTCTAGAGGAAAATAAGCAACCCAAATGGATCACTAAGAATATGCTTCCTACGAATGTCCTATCTCGCCACGACTCAAGGTTCATTCAGATCATGCATTCAAGATCGATCGACAATTAATACAATTACGCCATTAATCGACAACTAGATATGCATCAAGATTGATCGTAAATCAACACATATAAATAAGCACCATGAATCATGAATCAATGCCCGGAAGGTTAATAACAATAGGTGAATCACAACATATAGGATCGAATCATGCAAACCCTGTGATTAGAACGGAAAACTAGCGTATATAATAAACTAATAAAATACGATTTAACCATAAAACGGAAATTAAATATATAAAACCCGTAGGGAAGCGTTGATGAACAATGGTTGGTCTTCAATCCAATCCCAAGCGAACGAACGGAAAACAACGGAAAACGATCGGATAAAAACGTCCGATCGATAACGAAACGATAAACTAAACTAGAACAACGGAAACGATACTAGAATTAAACTAAATGAAGATTAAAGACTAAAAGTCGAAAACCGAGGAAAACTTAAGAAAACGAGCTCGGGCGATGGGTCGCATTGGGCGCAGCGGTTCTCGCTCTATTTATAGAAAAGGGTGGAAACCCTAATTTGCGCCGCCGCTACCGCGATCGCTTCTCACGGTCGCTAGCTCGACCACAGCCATCTCCGCTGGCGCTTTCTTCGCCGCGTCCTCCTTGCGCCAAGATGGTACTCGCGACCGGGCTAGCGGTCGCTAGAATTTACGCACCGGCCGCGAAATCGCCCAGCGAGTTCTCGGTGCTGTGGCTTGCTCGCGCACGGTGTCGCGGTCGCTACTCCTCCGGGCGCACTGGTTTGCTCATGACCAGCCTAGCGACCGCTAGGCTGGTCGCTAGAATCGCACATTGCTTATACTTTCGCAAGGCCGCCTTGCTTCGATTATCAACATATAAACCTACAAAACGTCAAAGGAACACCCAAGAGCAGATTCTAGAAATAGATAAAACATTAAGAATCGATACATAAACGCACATTAAACGAGCTAAACTCATCTTCAAATATCAACTATAAACGTAAAATGCGCGCTTATCAAACCCCAAACTTAAACATTGTTTGTCCTCAAACAAAAATGTAATGTAAAGACACAACGAAAGATCAACGAGCGAGCAAAGAGGATAACCATTATAAGCCTCAAAACATATTAACGCTAAAAACATTAGCTATTACGACGACGTAGCTAACTCAACACAAACAACCATCGAGGGCAAAACTCATTTATTTCAACCTCACAAAGGCATGTGTAAAATATATAGGATACACTCAAACTCATAAAGAAATTAAGGACGCAGATACACTCAACCATCAATGCAATGCAACATCTACCATAGGCTTGCCGCTTTCTAACATCTCCACTGGCACAAATGTGTTCAAATAAGGATCAAAGAGGTCTTTTGATAGGTTATAATGTAGGCACATTGGTTGAGGATGATAATATATGGCTAAGTGACTCAAGAATATTTCAAGCACCATCATTTATACATTTCACACATATGGAATTTGTCCATTTTCCTCTTCTCTCCCAACGTGCTAAATCAACGCTTAATGCCATGTATGTACCTATACTTTGATTAAAGACCCTTTATGCTCAACACTCATAGTGAACTTAACATTTTTCTTTTCTTTTCTAGAGCTTATAGGTTTAACTTTCACAACAAAGGTACTATTCTTCACCACGTATGTATTTTTCACAAGAAACTTTTCTCGCCATAACTTACATCAAAATTTCACCCTTTTGATTCCCATATCCATCCTCACCTCCTATCATCCGTTAATCGAAAGAAAAGTCTAATAAAGGCTCAAAGAAGGCGACAAATGGTATATAACATCGGTTAGTGTTTGGGTGAATATGTGGTTAACAAAGATGGCCTTTATCCTTTCCAAATTAAACACATATTGCATAGCTTGTATACGTAAGAACGGCAAGTTCTAGAAGATAATCACATGCATGATATCACACAATTAAAAGAAACAGATCAAGATGTTTATACAAAGAAGCTCAAGTCTCACGGGTTAAGCAAATGGTGAAAACAACAAGTTCTAAACCATCTCACGTCATTCATGCGTCATTTTCAACATATCATGCGACTATCATTGAAATTCCACAAAATTTTCTATCGCTATCGCCACATGGATTAACACACTTCACTTAACTCGCTGATCGATGCACACAACAACGAAAAGAAAAATGTAAACACGACAAAACACGAAAACAAAATAAGGAAAACGCTGGGTTACCTCCCAACAAGTGCTTAATTTTACGCTTTTAGCTAGACCATCACTAACCTTGTCAATCCGCGCTTTTGTGGCAATAGACATCTTTCCCAACTTGTGGACCCTTTTGAACTTAGCATTCACGGACGACCACCATCGACTATGGAAGTGCCCCCAAACTTGAACGATACACTGAGTTCCATGCCGAGTCCACTTCTTTCTTCTCACGATTCCTCGATTGGTCGAGTACCTCTAAGCGCGAGACGTGCGGTAGCAGCAGCCATGATCGAGCAACAATCTTCCGCTTCCAACGCCGTGTTGCTTGATGGCGTCAGATATGAAAATTTTGAGCTCCTCATCGTTAACACGAAACGTGAGATTTCCTTCCGCACATCAATCAACGCACGACCGGTTGCTAGAAAAGGTCTACCAAGGATTAGTGGTTTTGCTCAATTCGAAATATCTAGAATAACAAAGTCGGCAGAAAACAAAATCTCAATTTTACCAACACGCCTTCGACGATACCTTTTGATATGTGATCGATCGTCAACCATCATCGCTGAAATCTTCGCCGGCTTCATCTTCCTAGGTGTAGCCGGTTGAAGACGCTCAATGGCATCGATTGATGCTCGCCTCAAATCGCATAAAACATTTGAAAAGTCTCGCTCGGCGATCTCGCACTCTAACGTGAAACCGCCGATCCTTCGCTTCGAGGAGCCTTTGCAAGACGGCATCGATTCTTCTGGATAGGGAAATTTTCTCGAATTTCCCAAGTTTCTTCGCTTGCAAGCACGCCTTTAAGAATTTCATGTAGCCCAAGATGTTTCGCAGAGCTTCAAAGAGAGGCATATTTATCTCAACTTTTGAAAACCCTTCAAACGAGCAAACCTCGCCATATTTCGACTGACTGTGTCGACTGAAACGGACCGAAGAGTGTACGGCGACGATTAGCTTCGGGGCATCGCGGTTGACCTCGCGATCACCGGAAGGTCGCGAGGTATCTGCTGCGCGGACTCCGTCTCGCGGCGAAGCTTGGGCGCGAGCTCACACGATTTCTCGGCCGCCTCCGCTGATTGTCATGGGGTGGCATGCGAGCGCCTGGTCGCCGCGAATAGCTCGCGCCAAGACACCGATGGCTCACGGTCGAGTGCTCGCCGCGTGCTCGGTCGCGGCATCCGCGTAAAAATCTCAGATTCCTCGCGATCGGGCTCGCGGTCGCGAGCTCGGTCGCGAGTTTCGCCCAGTGTGTTTTCAGCCTCTTTTCTTCCCGTAGGGCTCGCAAGCTCGCCCACCTCGCCCTGGATGGCGAAGCATCGATTCTTCGGTTCACCAGACACTGAAATTGGCCCGCCTTTTGTAGTGGATTCACTTGTACGGCTATTCGACCAATTTGATTCTCCAACATCTTCATGTGCTTCCCCATAGCCGCCACAAGGACTCCAAATGATTTATCTTTTGCCCGGTGTTGCTTATGAACTAATCCGATTCGTTGCCAATTGTTGGTTGCTTACAACCAACCGCCGCATCATGTCTTCGAGACTGGCTTCCTCGGCTCTCGAATTACACTATTCGAACGGCAAGCTCTTTGGAGGTTGTTGGAAATTCAATGATTCCTCCGATTGATGTGGTCGACGTTCTCGTCTCAATCGACTCTTCAAAAGAGTAAACTTCTTCATGAGATCGCCATATTTTGAATCACTCAACAAGAAATGCTTTGAACGATGGCGCTCTTCCGCTGGCCATTGATAGTCGTTGGCGCCATCTCTTCTAAAATACGGCTCGCCTCGCTCACCGGGTTTGCTCAATAAGCAGCCCTCCGACGTATCCACCATGCCCTCGCCTCGCCATGTCACCCACCGTAGAACTGTGTGATTTGTTGCTCCTCGAGAACCCATGTTGTGGACATCGCCTCAATAGACCTCTGAATCTCTCCCATGCCTCGAATAATGATTCGCCGTGGTTTTGGCAAAATGAGATTTCGCGATGATATTCAAGGCCACGGAAAGTATTTCGAAGAAACTTCTCACAAAGTTTCCAAGTGTCGATGCCACCGGTCCAAACTTCAACCAATCTTTCACCGCCACGCAATGAGAAACCCAACATGCGATCCGGATAGTGTCTTGTGGCACCCTGCTCTATTGATGGTGTCACAAATGTCGAGAAAGTCTCGAGATGCGATTCGGTCTTCCGTGACTCCTCCCCAAACCGCCTCCTCGACCATACCGATCGTGGCCGGTTTGAGCTCAAAATTGTTTGCATCTACGCGGGCCCCAACCGCCTCCTTGAACTGCTCGTGGGATGTCGGTACATGTGATTCGAGGTCTTTCCTCCGGAGCAGGACAATGATTCCCATATTCGCCATCCGAGCGCATCAGAAAGTCGCCAGCATGCGGCAACTTGCTCCCGAGGAATGCCCCTGCTCATGGATTGGCCGCCATTGCAGCCCGCCTCTTCTCTCGCCTCTTCTCCTTTGAGAGCCTTCGATCTCGGATCTAATAATACTGTGAGGTCCCCGAGATCTTGTACGATAAACCACCCGAGAAAGAGAGAATTTAGCACCGATAAAAATAAATAAATATAATATAATATATATAACTCAATTAATAAATCCAAATCGTCAAATTATTCCTATGTGATCTTAACAATCAAGAACGGCGCCAAAATTTGATCGCCATTTTCACACGTAAAAAGTGTAAGTATAGGTGTTAAGCATCGATCCACGTAGATTGTATCACAAAACATAGAAGCTAGCTCAACGACAATTCATCATTATTCAAACACGTAAATTGGGTAGAGGTTTAAGGCTTCGAAATTAATCCAAAGCAAAGGTAACAAAACAGAAAGTAAAATAAAGCAATAAAAATCACGAAGATAACTATGAAGAAAGACTAACCTTGGGATGCACCAATCCTATCCACAACGATGTTTATCCCGCTTATTATTAACCTTTTAATCCGCATAAGACGGAAGATCACATATATAACCAACAACTTGCCATTCATAACAATTGCGGTATTGATTACTAATTTTCCTATCACGCTTACGCCTCTAGAGGAAAATAAGCAACCCAAATGGATCACTAAGAATATGCTTCCTACGAATGTCCTATCTCGCCACGACTCAAGGTTCATTCGTATCATGCATTCAAGATCGATCGACAATTAATACAATTACGCCATTAATCGGCAACTAGATATGCATCAAGATTGATCGTAAATCAACACATATAAATAAGCACCATGAATCATGAATCAATGCATGGAAGGTAAATAACAATAGCAGGAATCACAACATATAGGATCGAATCATGTAAACCCTAGGATTAGAACGGAAAACTAGCTAGACATAATAAACGGAATAAAATACGATTTAACCATAAAATGGAAATTAAATATATAAAACCCGTGGGAAGCGTTGATGAACAATGGTTGGTCTTGAATCCAATCCCAAGCGAACGAACGGAAAACAACGGAAAACGATCGGATAAAAACGTTCGATCGATAACTAAACGATAAACTAAACTAGAACAACGAAACGATACTAGAATTAAACTAAATGAAGATTAAAGACTAAAAGCTGTAAAACCGAGGAAAACTTAAGAAAACGAGCTCGGGACGATGGGTCTGTTAGCGCAAGGGTTCTCGCCTATTTATAGAAAAGGTGGAAACCTAATTTGCGCTGCCGCGCCGCCGCGATCGCTTCATGGTCGCTAGCTCGATCATGAGCCATCTCCGCGGCGCTCTTCTTCACTCGCGTCCTCCTTGCGCCGCATGGTACCGCGATCGGGCTAGCGGTCGCTAGAATTTACGCACCGGTCGCGAAATCGCCCAGTGAGTTCTCGCGCTAGGGCTTGCTCGGCACGGTGTCGCGGTCGCTACTCCTCCGGGCGCCGCCGGTTTGCTCATGACCAGCCTAGCGACCGCTAGGCTGGTCGCTAGAATCAGACAGCATTGCTTATACTTTCTCGCAAGGCCGCTCCTTGCTTCGATTATCAACATATAAACCTACAAAACGTCAAAGGAACACCCAAGAGCAGATCTTCTAGAAATAGATAAAACATTAAGAATCGATACATAAACGCACATTAAACGAGCTAAACTCATCTTCAATATCAACTATAAACGTAAAATGCACGCTTATCAATTGTCACAACAATGTAGAGAGGAAGGAGATTTGATTTTTTTCATTGTTGTATCATGCATGTAATATGTGTACACTCTATCCCAAATATAGTGTAATCATGCACAAGAAAAATCAAATTCTCAAGCTTATTTAGGGTCAACAATTTACGGCTCCTATACTAAGTGAAAGGCTTCCACTTGATTTACTAGGGTAATGTGTACAATATATATACTTGGATCAATTAATACACAACTTATGAACACAAACACCAAAATTGGCGTGAATGTGTGTATACACACTAAGGTCACGACACTTTCCTTTCTTAAGTGCTAGTATTTGATTTTTCATGCTAATTATACATATATATCATAATATATGTTTTAGATGATAAATTATATCATAGGAAAATTTATTGAATTAATCCTGCTAAAACCCAAATTCTCGATTCTGTGGTTTTCGAGGATCAACATATGTTCAAAATATTATTCCAAATTTTCTAGATTATTTCAATGCTAAATAATATTCTAATTATATAAAATAATCATAGGAATTTAAATATCGTAATTCCTTGATCCTCAAGTCATCTCTAAACGTTAACGTTTGAAACGCCTCAAAACGTTAAATATCGACTCATCTCAAAATGGTCGTAATAAAGTCAGTAATCACTTTATTAAATTATTCCAATAATAATGGAATTAAATTTTAAGCTTAAAAACTTAGAAAATATCACGAGCATTTAATTATCGATACGTAATCGACGTAGAAATAATACTGTTGAAATACGTTAAATATTCGTATTTCTCGATCCACATTTATTTGTGAATAAAACATATGAATTTATCATTCCAACAATAATCGAAATCATTATTCGATATTTTAATAATCAAATTATCATAATAATACTCTAATTTACGAAATTAATATCGTAATTAGGCGCTTAAATAATCGGGTATTATACTGCATCGCAATTTTGATATTCGCAAATGGATGTCAAAATCGCGTTTCTCAACGGAGAACTAGAAGGTGATGTCTACATGACACAGCTTGAAAGTTTTGTATCCAAATAAAGCCGAATGCAGTATGTAGGCTAAAAAAGTCAATTTATGGACTTAAGCAATCATCGAGGAGTTGGAATATTTGCTTTGACAGATCTATCAAATTGTTTGACTTTGTTAGAAGCAAAGAGGACCCATGCGTTTATAGTAAGCGCGAGAATGGAAACGTTGTCTACCTGGTCATATATGTCGATGAAATTCTGATTGTGGGGATCGATCCATGATGCAATCCGTGAAAGACTGACTATCTAAATCCTTTATGACGAAGGATCTCGGTGAGGCCTCCTACATTCTTGGGATCAAGATCTATCGGGATACACCTAATAGATTGTTAGGGCTATCACAATCCACTTACATAGATAAATTTCTACGGCGTTTCTCAATGGAAAATTCTAAGAAATGATTTCTTCCTATGGGACATGGCATTAGGGATGGCAACGGATCCAGACCCGGCCCAGATCCATGGATCCGCATCCATTTTAAGGATCCGATCCTCAAAACTGGACCCGACGGATCCGGACCGATCCGAACATATATCAATATTTCTGATCCGGATCTCGAGTTTAGATTTTAAAACCGGATCCGTCCAGATCCGCTCGTGGACCCGCCTAATTATATATATATATATATATATATATATATATATATATATATATTATTTTATTATAATTAAATTAGTTAACCTAAATAATTTATATTCCTGCGTCTAGCCATCATTCCCAATTTTCCATTCCAAAATCCATTTAGTTATATATATATATATATATATATATATATATATATATATATATAGGAGGATCAAATAGCACCGAGCTTGAGATAGTATGTAGACTCAATCTCATCCACTTATCTCATAGATCCTATGGTTGGGATTTTTTCGACTTTTAACCTTAATTTCACTGATTTTCGCAAAAGTAAGGGTAGATTAGTAATTTGATTTGTTATGTGATTGCGAAACAAATCATGCATGTTTTAAACTGAAAACGCATATGTTTGAACACAAACCGCATATGTTTGAACATAAACCGCATACGTGTTAACAAAAAATGCATGAGATTTATTTCTCCGTAAACTACATGCATATTGTTATACGTAAAACCGCATACGATTGAACATAAACCGCATAATATTGAACACAAAATGCATATGCGATTGATTTCTAAAATTTATTCTCAAGTTTAGATCTATTACTTCTAACTTCATAATTCAAAGAAAACATATGATTAATAATAAAGAAAACAAAGGATCAACAAGATAAGTGTTTGTGTATATCGAGGAGATATAAAGAGAGATATCGTGAATAAGAAACCTATGATTTTCTTTTTTAAAGCATGCATATTTGTGTTTCGTGGCATGCATGTTTGTTATTGTTTTGTAATATGCATATTTTTGTTAAAAAATATACAGCTTATATTTTTAGTATGCATGTTCACGCTTTATAGAATGCATGTCGACGTTTTGTGGTATGCATTTTTACGTTTTTGCAAAGATGCATACTTCATTTTCGATAGCAAAATTCCTCATTATCCTTCTCCATCGTTTTGCCGCTTCTTTCTTCGACACGCGAACTTTGCCGTAAACTACCGCAATAACCACCATGTCTCTCAATCCTTCAAAATCCACATCTCATTTTTTCACAAAATCTATCAAATTTCTTCTCAAAATCTTATTTTTCATCTCTTTATCTTTCAAAACCGCTGTCTTATGCTTCACACCGCTGATGTCGCGATCGCCATCGCCGCTGCTCGTCGTCACCGCAAAGAAAGAAATTCAAGAAGATGAAGAAAATCGAGAGAAGAAGAAGAAAAGACTAAGTTTTTATTTTGCCCAATATACCCTCGCGAAAATTAAAAGATAAATAAATGAAAAGGGATTGCCACGTGTCGACGTGTGTGCGCCACATGTTCAAAATTTGTGGTCTAGATTGAGTATTACATACTATCTGGGACCGGGTACTACGGAACCCAACCCTATATATATATATATATATATATATATATATATATATTATTTTATTATAATTAAATATATAACCCCAACTTAAAACTCTTCAATTTTCTTTTTCAAATTATTCCAAAACAAATATGTTTCAAATTTCATTTCAAATACTCTCAATTATGTATCTATCGGCATTCACGACGTGTCGCGTCCACTTACACCAACCGACGATCGAGTTGTTTGTTACTTCCTACTTTATAGTAAATTTGTAACTAACGCCTTCCAAAATAGTGATAATTGTAGAAATTCTATATAATTATTATAGTATTATTATGCATTTAGATTATTATGGTATTACCGGAATTATAGTTGATTAGAATTTATTTTAGAAGCGAAACATATGGATCCGGCCCAGGCCCGGACCCCGTGGATCTTATGGATCCGGATCTCGATCTAATTTTTGGACCCAATGGATCCGGACCGATCCCACCAAAGCAAAAAATCGGATCCGATTGGACCGAGCCGCATCCGATCCAGATCCGCCCATTGCCATCCCCACATGGCATCAAGTTGTTTAAGAAGGATTGTCCTTCTAATGATAAGGAAATTACTTGCATGAAAAGGATCTCATATGCTTTAGCTATAGGATCGATCATGTATGCCATGATATGCACTAGGCCAGATGTGGCCTATGCGCTTAGCATGACGGGTAGATTTCAGCAAAATCCCGGTGAGGAGCAATGAAAAACTGTTAAGACTATTCTTAAGAACCTTAGAAGGACTAAAGATGTAATACCCGCAAAATTAGACGCCTAATTACGGTATTTAAAAACCCGTAAACTAGAGTTTAGCGAATTATTCAATCACTAAGATATCGAATAATGATTTCGATTGTTTACTGAAGGAATGAATTCTATTTTATATTCACCGAGAATTGTGAATTAAGGAATAAAAGTATAAGTAGTTTATAAAGATAATTTTAACGCCGATCACAGATCGATAGTTAAAATTCATGATATTTTCTAAAGCAATTAAGCTTAGAATTAAATTCCATTATTAATGGAATAATTTATTAAAGTGATGACGACCATTTCGAGATGAGTCGATAATGAACGTTCAACGCTTTTCAAACGTTAACGCTTTGAGATGAAACGAAAAGCGTTTTAATCGATCAAGAAATTATAGGAATTAATTTCCTATGATTAATATATGTAATTACAGTATTATTTAGCATTAAATCAATGCTAGATCATAAAGAATTGGTAGTGACCAATTTTTCAAACGTTTGAAAACCCTAATTTTCGAACTCGATTTTTATAGCATAAAATGATGCCATTAATTTATCCTATGATATTATTTATCATCTAAACTATATGTCATAACATATATCAATGTTTGGCATGGAAAATAAAATTTGGACCTTTCGCATAGTGTAATAGCCGAAAGCTATATACACATATATACTAAGAACTTATTTGTTGATTTGTCCTATTGCATGTATCTACTATATGACAATGTGATTAATTATAACCTAACTAAGCATTAAAATCAGATATATATGTATATATACTTGTATAATTTCGTGCATGTGTGTGGGTGTATAGTATGAGAGTGTGTGATGTTGTGCAAGTGTAGTAATGCATGCTAAAATAGAAACACTTGTCACCTCTCCACCCCATACCTCTCCCACCACCTAACACCACCCCTCACACCCCTCACACCCCTCATTTCAGACGTCCCCTTCACCCTCTCATCTCCTTCCTCTCTCAAAATCTGCAAGAAAGTTGAGAGCTCTCCCCTCCTCCACTTCTCACGGCAAAAATCGAGACTCCCCAAGGAGGACAGCCGTTCCTTCCTCTTCATCCTCTCAATTCCTTGACTAAGGTAAATACCACCTCCTTAGATCCTAGGATGATCAATTTTACACATGCATAGATGTTCATATGCTTATTATGATAAGTATGTGCTATGTATATGATTGCATGTTGATTTTCCTGGACGAACAGAAACTTCACGAATTTATTTGACTAAGTTTCAGTGGTCCGATGATTGTGAATTTTTTATATGTTGAAATTATATGTGTCTAGTATTCCTCTGTAAAATTTCAAGTCCATCCAACTTGATTTTCTATTTTAATTGTATTTATCAAAAACACTGCACAAATCTGCGAAATCGTCGTGTTTATCACCCATAGTGCGTGGCTTTTGTTTTAAGTTTGGCTAAAGATAAAACTCTAAAATTTGGCAGAAACATAATTCAGCATGTCTAGAAGATTCCTGTAAATTTTAAGAATTTTCTAAAAATCTTTACTATTTATTCCAGATTTTACAAGCCAACTGCACAAAATTGTCACGGGAGTGATAGCTTGTGGTAAAATATTTTTATCTCCCAATCTATGGTGAATCATTGAGTGAGGATTTTCCTGGAAAAACCTAGACTTAAGTGGATTTTCAATATGATTAGTTTCATTTCCAGATTCCTTATAATGAACTCACGGTGAATTTTTAAATTTGATACATTACAGTAAGTTGTTTTGGACAAACTGCCTTAGTAAATTTTTCATATAATAGGCTGTTCGAGTATGACTTTTACGTGAGGTGTTCAAGCCATTTTAGTCCGATTTGGACTTGGGTTTCTTCATAAGAAATGTTCCTTACCATGTCTAGTTGTGATCTGGAAAGTTTGATCCCAAACCAAGTTTTATAGGTATATTTTTATCGACCCAAAGTCACCTACTGGAAACTGTCCATTTCAACTAGTCAACTTTGAGCTTATGTATTTCTCGATGCGTCAGATATTTTCCAGTATGGTCTTCATGAAATATGTAGTACTTATTACAAGGTTTCTAAATTGGTATCCTGCAGCCATTTTGGCATTATGAGTCAAAAGTTACGAGCCTCATAAAACCCCTCGTCGTTAAGCTAAAACTGAAAATTTGAAACATTTTCTAAGTATAGAAGTCAGTTTGAGTTGCCCACTTTGAGACCCTATATCTCCAGAACCACGACTCTTTTGGATTTAATTCTTCTTAGAACTTGTAGTACATGTTTAGAGGTTTCAGAATGTATCTTTGTGCGACCATACGTATTCTGAATCGAGAGTTATGGATCGTCAAAGCACGTCACTTGGGTTGTTTCAAGCTGTTTTGCTGAAATTAAACACTGAAATTTGACTAAGTGTTGGAAACCCTATGTGAAGTATGCCTTATGTGAATAACATGCTATTAATCGATGCATTCATTATGTTATGTCGCAAGGCACGATAGAGCATTATAAGATGTACGAACTATGATAAAACATCATGATACGATATTTTCACGAAAGCATACCTTAACGTGAAATATTTGACTAGGTGCTTCCTACATGCTCAATTGAGTGTATATCATACCTTGATATACACTATAGTAGAAATATGGATTCTAAGACTCGATGGATAGTTTCTACCCGAACTTTGAGGCCAAGAATAGATAGGTTAAGTCCGGGACTTACGGTACCAAGAAATCGATTTAGACAATCGATAGTCCAGTGGGCTTTACTCTACTCAAAAATATAATGCTTCTGAAATATTTATTTACGATGCTTATTTCAACTGTTGATAAAAATGTTTACATGATTTCATGCCAAAATGTTTACGTTTTGTGTATTGTATCCTATCCATGAGATGTTATGAAATGTTATGAATGTTGTTGGGTCGCCCCAACTTATGAATGAAAATCGATATCGGATCCCGTGTGGGAAGGACAATACCGCTAGGATTAACGTGTACACCGATGGTGACTGTGTCATGAAGAACAATTCACGGCGGTCACGGGTCGTAGAGGAGGCCTCCTCACGACTTTCGACTATGATGATATGATGAAATGATGATAAGGGATACGGATCATACACACTAAGAAAAATGCCCGCCAAAGCGATGATTTTATGAAATGATGAAAATATTTTAGTAAGCACGCGCATTTTCAACTAAAACCCTTGTGTCTTACCATGATGTTGGCATTGTAATTCAAATGATAAAATGTTTTGGCATGAGTCCACTGAGTGCGTTCTTGTACTCAGCCCTGCATGTTTGTTTTTAAATGTGCGATTGAGCGTATCGATGGACGGAAGCAAGTTGTTGAGCAATAGGAGTGTTGTCGCTGAAATGTTTTATACCTTGATTGTACATCGTCATATGTACATATCACATGTCTTCCGCTGCAAGAACCCTAAATTATGTAATATAGTCCAAGAACATAAATGATATGTATTACGTTTATTGTTAAAAAGTGTCTCTTTGTATTTTTATCCTTGTTTAGAGTTATAGTCCCTATTAATCCGTACTTAGGATTGTGTGGCTGTGACAGAGTGGTATCGAGCTGTTCCGCTTGAACCCAAAATCTTCTTTAAGGATAAGTCTAGATTGAGTCATTAGACTTCTAGAGATCACCGACAATGCTCAACACTCCATCACATCAAGCTCAACCGAAATGAGGTAAATGACTTTTTTCAAAGTTTTGAAAATTAGCTCGCCAGACGAATGTTTATGAAATGATTTTTTAAATAAAATGAAAAGTTTAAAGTGAAGGATGATTGAAATGATCTTTGAAAAGAAATGAAAGCTATGAGAACGGTTGAAAATGAATGATATGACAAATGACTTGTCAAGAAAGTTATGAAAAGAAGGAAAATATAAGAAAGATGATGACAATGATATGAGAAAGTTTGGCACGATATGCCAAAGATGAAATGTTGGAATTCCTGGAATTCAATAAGAGTTCATTATTATGAATGTAGTTATGATTATTCATGTTTAAGATGATTGAGATTGGACATTTATTTGTCAATACGATATGTTGAATTCTTTAAATTCAACGAACACGTATGCATAAATGAGCTACGAGGAATATTCAAGTTTTACTTCAATCTCAAAGTTGATTATGATGATGAGCATGCTAGTTCAAACAGTAACATAAACTTTATAAGACGATGATCCCTTTTACGAAAGAACACATAGAAGTAAGAATTCTTCAATTACAAGAACAAGAGTAACGATGGATTTGAGAATTTCATTCCATCTTGAGTGTAGAAAAGCAAAAGATCTATACGAAATTGTTCGACCGACATGTACGACCTCGGCTTCGACATCGGTGACATGCGATCGTCGACTTCAAAATCGGCATTTATAACACCGCCTTTGACATATCGACCGGGTAGTTTGTCCGACCGTGTCGTCAATATTCTGTACTACCTCGGCATAGGTAACGGCATGCACGAACTTGGTGTCGCATCGCTTATGACCTCGACGCGAACGCGTGTAAATTTCTCCGCACCGCGCAGTGATTTTGTTTTGACTGCTCGGTCGTGTGAACTCCGATTTACGTATGGTTTTCGTCTACATGCTCCTAATGCACTATACTTCATTTCTTATGAAGGACCAAATTCCTGATTCCTACTCTAGAATTCATGAGAATCAGTTGAAGTTAGTTCTACGATTTGAAAAGAGTAAGACTGTTATGGCAGGATACGAATCCTAGAATGTTACTAAGAAAGTAAGATCTTCAGTAATACAAGTAGAACCTTGACATACATGAGAACTTTATTGATGACCTATTACGGGTATATAAGCTTTCAAATTATATCCATTACCCAATTTCTGTCATTGAATTTAACTCTATGACCTAGTTCCAATTGAGAAACCATTCGAGTTTCTCACTTCTTCTCAAGAAAACTTCCAACTCAAAAATTTACAAAGTGTCCTTTTGAACCCAAATCCTTACGTGACTGAGAATATAATTGTGACGGGTCTCGCCAGCCCATATGAACAAAGAAATCTCAAGAGTCGCTATTCGGTCTTCGGACCCTAGAGCCCCATTATTCAATCCAAGGAACATATCGATTCAATCATTGAAAGATGTTATCTTGATGGACGAGACAAGACTTTTGTAGGTAGTCGTGATAATTTCTCCCGATCCTCGAAACCATCAAGTATGACTAATGTTGACTTACATTGTCACCTAAGTGCGAATTAGTAAAGCGATAAACATCGGACATAAAATAGGTCGACTTATTTTAGTCACCTAAAAGTTTCGCATCAAGAAGTGATAGACATCAAGAAATTATGATAAAGAAAATCTCGACGAGACGAGATATTTATTTTCCTATGATACACATGGATGTGAGGACCTTTGATGGGGTTAACAAAGAATGATATGAGAAGTTATACCATCATATGATCGTTATGATAACAAAGTTATGAATAAGATACTCTTTAGCAAAGTGAATTCAAGAATAAAAGTAAAGAAAAGTATATGATACCTATAGGATATGAATTTTCCTTATTATGTCATGACGAGAGCAATTACAACTTATCTTTAAGATAGTTGGATGTCCTTGAAACCTCGTTAGTAGGTTGGACATGTTTAAAAGAACGAAGATGCATGAAAGATATTCTTTCAAAGAATATATATATATAAAAGTAATAGGATCCCGTAAAATAAATCTTTCGCCTTTATAATTAATCAATGAGATTATGCTTGAGCATAATCGATTCCGAGTAATTGAAACTTGGTTGGACGAATGATAATAAGATTTAAAGATCATAATCATTGAGATGTGTGAATAGCTAGGATATCCCTAGTATGTGAACTAAGTATGGAGGAAATAACTCCAAAGTCAAGACATGGAAATAAGATGCTTAGAATTTAAGTTATGGAGTACGAAGGTACTACCCTACCAAGCCATATGACGATGATAACGGTTTTAGTCCTGAAAGTGGAAACCGAAGTATAAAGAAAGTAAGATTACTTTCAGATACCATGCTCAAGAAAATGGACAAAAGTCAAAAATAGCAGAAGAAATTATGAGCTATACAATTAGATAGTTCCTGATATGATATAAGCTTCAGAGATGTTATGACTTCGATAAGTAAGGTAATTCCTCAAGTAAGGAAACGGATTAAGAAATGGATTCATTATTTTGAAATAAATCTTAATAACCTAAGTTATAATGACACAAAACGCTTGTCTCGTGTAACTTAATAGCTAACAAACAAGATAGTTTCTATAGATCTTGCAAAGGAAATACATCCAAGAGAACACAGAAAAGATTCACATGGAAGGATCTTAAGGTGGACCTAATTGTAAATCTTACCCCATATTTTTGTGACGATCAATAAAGTGAGGTATTAAGTATCTCGACATGGAAATGAAGAAATCATTGAATGTCGAGAAAATGGTAAAGATATTTGACGTCAAGGTAAAAGTAAAATACATCCCCAAAGGGACAAAGGATTTTATCTTATGCGAAATTGCATGATGAATCAATAAAAGATTAAGAAGAAATGACTATATCCAAAAAGGGATATTACAAACGATGGCACTAAAGGCCAAGACAAGGATTTCTAGAGAGGAGTTTAAAGTAAGGATATATGAGAAATATATTCCTAAGATCGATAAACCGAAAAAAAAGGAATTAATCATTCATACTTGGATTAGAATGAATGATAGTGATAGAGACATGACGCCTCTACGATAAGATTTCATTATTGAAATATATCAATATCAAAGGATAGGTTGATGTAGACCTAACCACTAATGCTATTAGTAAAAGTATAACGATACTAACACCGAGAAGTATAAAGTGAATGAGGCAATGAAGGCCATAGCGAGGGAACATGATGTCCCAATGGAAAGGACAAGGACATATGAAATAGATGTCACTTGAATAAACGGAAAGACCGCTGACCAAAGCCTATACTTCGCACCGAAACATGATCATACGTAACCAAAAGGCAGGATAGGTGTGAGGAAAGTTTCGTAATACCGTAAGATATTGTTCGACATAGGTGCTTCGCTGACATCGCACAAGTATGCGTAGAAGCGATAGAACCCAACTCAGGGTAAGCGAATCAAGAAATGAAAATCCCCTTACCTATACGAGAATTTTGACCATCGCAAATGTTGCTCAAGCTCAGAATTGAACCTAGAATCGCCTAAAGTGCTATCCAATGATTTGGATCATTATATCTATGTGGAACGTAGATATAATTTTAGAGACAAGAAGTTTCGGAAATGGCTGTCATTCATGTGATTAGTGACCGGGGCCTAGCCTTTTCGTTAGAGGTTTTACACGACAGAATATCAGTATCCACTGTTCGCTATGCGAATATCTTTAAGGCAACATACGACTGAAAATGTAAAACGAAATGAGTATTAAGATGAGTGTCATGAGTCGTGTCATGAGTATTCTACATGTGTTATACACGCCTTAAGGTGTATAATTCATTAAGAGATCCTTCTTATTTAAAACAAATTCCTCCATTGCTTAATTTAAGTCGGACTCATCTAGAACTATATGGTTACGTATGGTAATAAAAGGGTCCGACGAGTAAAAGAAAAAGAAAAGAAGGAGTTAACCCCAAGGCCTACAGGACTATAACTCACACGCCAGATCGGCTCTTTTGATATGAACTAGGAATGAATTTAGAACAATTTTGGAGAAAATTTTGCACCTCCGGATGGATACTCAGAACTATAGAGTGTCAAACGAGGATGGTACCCAACGACGATCCATCATTTGCCAACAGATCGCCAGAATTTTGCAAAGGAATATGAAGAGAATATTTTCTCCATGAGAAAATTCCAAAGCACGGACAGACTTACTGTGATTTGTCAATGTGCTCAAGTATACATATAATGCGTAGGAAACGACACCCACGAGTACTTGTCCCGACCTCGCAAGTTACACAACACGGCATAAAGGAGTGGTTGTACCGATGTTCCAAACGCCGTCCCACGCCATGTGCCATCAATGGTACCAGAAAGAGACGAGAAGGGCAAAAGGACAAAATCTTATCGCCTCATGGATTAAGAGAATTACCGCTACTAACCCAAACCCATACTTTCTCGATAAAAGTAACACCAACTTCTAGTATTGAAGAAGACACGGGAACAACTTGACCTCGCTCTCGAAGAGAATGATCATCAAGTATGAAAATAAAACGCATTGGAGAAAGACAAGTTTTCAGAGGAGTACGACTGACAAAGGTCACTCAAAGACATGTAATCTTAGGATCCTATGAGACTTATATGTAGATAATGATTTATGATGAAAATGATGTGATTATAATATGTAAAATAAACGAGTTTGGAAGAGTTTATGAATATGGTGAAGAAGTGTCAAAGTTTTGAGTGTAAAAAAAACTAGACGCCAGAATCAATCACCAGAGACCGACCGTAAGTAATCTATGAAAAGTCCTCACCGAGGCATTATGATGTAAAATTATGTGGTCTTGAAGAATGGTATCCGAAATACGGAAATAAATTGTTCTGAATAAAATATTGTTACTATGAGATAATAGTTACGTCATTCGGACTAACCAATGCACCAGCCCTGTTTATGAACCTCAAAAATCGAGTGTTTCACACATACCTAGATAATTTTTATTTCAATCCTCATGAATGATGTTCTTATCTATTTAAAGGACGAGAAAGAACATAAAGAAAATCGAAGGGCTGTCTTACGACTTTTAATAGCCGGGCAAAATTTTGCCAAGTACAGTTTTGTAAATTTCGGCTTAAAAGAGAAATATTCCTCAGGCACATAATGTCTTTAGAAGAAAACAATGTAGATCTGACAAAGGACAAAACAATTAAAGATGAAAGACGTCAATGACCTAAAATAAGATCAGGAATTTTATAGATTAATTGATTTCTGTTAGAGATCCATTAAGAACTCTCTAAGGAAACAAGACTAATAAGATAGTTACCCCAAAATAGAGTCACAATTCTCACGGATTAATAAAAGTAAGGCTATGTATTAATATGAGATAAATAATAACTTATGTGTCACGATGATTTAGGCCACATGAACAGAATTTCCTAACTCGTGATTTGAAATAGTGATAGAATCTGATTTAAGAAAAAGGATCGTCGAGAGACAAAGAATGGAGGAAAAGTTAGAAAAATTCCGAAAAAGGGTAAGGGCTGGAGGATTTAAGAACTTCCAGGAGGCGTCGGACAACGCCTTATTGTCTAAAGGAAGAATATGCGTTCCAGACGACGCAAAACTTCAAAATGAAATAATGAGTGAGGCTCACGATACACCCTACACCGCTCACCCAGATAGTACTAAGATGTACCAAGACCTGAAAGAAAAGTTTTGGTGGGAAGGCATGAAACGAGACATAGCTTCTTTCAGAGAACACCGCCTTGTTTGCCGCCAGATGAAAGTGTTACACCAACGTCCATACGGAAAGTTACACCGTTGGAAATACCCGAGTGGAAATGGGATGAAATAACGATAGACTTCATATTTAACTTACCCAAATCAAAAGAGGAACACCGCTATATTTGTAATTGTTGATAGACTCACCAAGAGTGCTCACTTCCTACCAATCCAAAGTACTTATGGATCCGACAAGTTAGCCCAATTGTATGTAAAGGAAATTATACGACTTCACGGAGTGCCAAAATCTATTACCTCTGATAGTGACAGTAGTATAAATATCAAAGTCACGAGGACATCACTCCTATATCAATAAGTTAAGAACCCTTCACAATTTACAAAAGTTTGAACTTATTCTTCGAGCAAAGAAAATTGGATACAGGATAGAAAAGATGGCTCGAATCAGTAAAAGATTATAAATATGATAAATGATCACCTAAGGAAGGGTAATGTATAATCTAATGCCTAAGATATAAAATTCAGTCTAAATCATGGTATGTCCTTATAGAAAAGGAAAACTCATCGTAAAGGTTAAGAAAACGAGAATGTAAATAGTCGGAAATCAAGGACGAATGTAAGTAGTATTCCCACAACCAAGGTGAAATATGACTAAAAAGAGAAATGAAGATGGGAATAGAATGCAAATTAAAATAAGGAATGAAGAGCTAAAGGATATTTTAAGGAGCACTAGATGTTGTTATATTGTCTAAGAGATAGATATATACATATATTCCCAAGCAATAATAAGCTTAGAAATAAAACCAAGAATGAATTTCATGATCCTTCTCATACCGCCAACCGTGCATTATTAAGATGTATTATGATTTACGAGTAAAGTTAGATGGCAAGGAATGGAATGAGATGTAACCATGATTGTCGAGCGATGTCTCGGTTGCCAACAAGTGAAGACATCGTATCAAATGCCTTATAAGAAGTTATGATCTCTAGAGATATACGAATGAAAATAGAATGATATAGAAATAGATCTTATGATGATTTTACCAAAGTCATAAAGAAGTTGCACTACTATATGGCTAGTAGTGGATCGACTCGCCAATTATGTTTTGTCTCGCTTATTCGGATGACTCATAGATCCGATAAGTTAGCTCACCGACATAAAGGAAATCGATATTTACAAGGAGTACCAAAACCTATCGGCCGAGATAGAGACTTCAAGAGTACCCTAGTTTTGGAACTAACTCACAAAATGAGTTAGACACTAGATTGAGCCTTAACATAGATGTCCACCACAGCGTAAGGACAATCAAAAGGACAAGATGAATGTTTAAGGATACGATAGAACAAGTGATAAACCAAGGTATCGGTGGGAACTTATTGTACCACTTGGTAAGTTTATGTGCGAATCGTAGAATGCCAAACAACGATCAATGTAGCCTTATGAAGCGACATTAAAAGAAGTATCGACCACCACTTTATTGTAACAAAGTAGGTGAGCAAAGGTATAAAGTCCCGACGTTGTAAATGAAACGATTAAGATATCTACCAACGAGGCAAGGAATAAGAAAAGCTTAGATGTATAAAAGTCTTACTGTTGCACGCAGAACCCGAATCGCATTCTTGAATGCGAATTAAAGTTTCTTAAGATTTCTCCATCTAGAGGAATTATAAGTTTAGATACAAGAATGTTGAGATCACGCTTTATAGACCTCACGAGCTCCTAGCAATGATAGGCCTAGTAGTTTATAGCTTGGTACTTCCACCACATTTGGGGAAAGTACGAAATGTTTTCCACGTGTCGCAGTTAAGGAAATACGAAAATGACTCAATTCACGTAAACCAACATGATGACGTGACCTTTGACTCAGATGGGTTATGATGAAAATCTACGACTAATTTGATCGTACGATTCAACGATTAAAGAAGCAAGTTTGGGTCTTATAATGAAAGTCCAATGGAAGAACCATGAACGAAAGAAAAGCACATAGAAAGTTATGATGTTATGATGTTAAGATACCCATACTTTATGAGGTACGCAAATTTCGGGACGAAATTTCTTTTAAGGGGGGTAGGATGTAATACCCCGCAAAATTAGATGCCTAATTACGGTATTTAAAAACCCGTAAACTAGAGTTTAGCCGAATTATTCAATCACTAAGATATCGAATAATGATTTCGATTGTTTACGAAGGAATGAATTCCTATTTTATATTCACTGAGAATTGTGAATTAAGGAATAAAAGTATATGAAGTGTATTAAAGATAATTTTAACGCCGATCGCGATCGATAGTTAAAATTCATGATATTTTCTAAAGCAATTAAGCTTAGAATTAAATTACATTATTAATGGAATAATTTATTAAAGTGATGATGACCATTTCGAGATGAGTCGATAATGAACGTTGCAACGTTTTCAAACGTTAACGCTTTGAGATGAAACGAAAAGCGCTTTTAATCGATCAAGAAATTATAGGAATTAATTTCCTATGATTAATATATGTAATTACAGTATTATTTAGCATTAAATCAATGCTAGATCATCAAGAATTGGTAGTGACCAATTTTTCAAACGTTTGAAAACCCTAATTTTCGAACTCGATTTTTATAGCATAAAATGATGCCATTAATTTATCCTATGATACTATTTATCATCTAAACTATATGTCATAACATATATCAATGTTTGGCATGGAAAATAAAATTTGGACCCTTTGGCATAGTGTAATAGCCGAAAGCTATATACACATATATACTAAGAACTTATTTGTTGATTTGTCCTATTGCATGTATCTACTATATGACAATGTGATTAATTATAACCTAACTAAGCATTAAAATCAGATATATATGTATATATACTTGTATAATTTCGTGCATGTGTGTGGGTGTATAGTATGAGAGTGTGTGATGTTGTGCAAGTGTAGTAATGCATGCTAAAATAGAAACACTTGTCACCTCTCCACCCCATACCTCTCCCACCACCTAACACCACCCCTCACACCCCTCACACCCCTCATTTCAGACGTCCCCCTTCACCCTCTCATCTCCTTCCTCTCTCAAAATCTGCAAGAAAGTTGAGAGCTCTCCCCACCTCCACTTCTCACGGCAAAATCGAGACTCCCCAAGGAGGACAGCTGTTCCTTCCTCTTCATCCCTCTCAATTCCTTGACTAAGGTAAATACCACCTCCTTAGATCCTAGGGATGATCAATTCTTACACATGCATAGATGTTCATATGCTTATTATGATAAGTATGTGCTATGTATATGATTGCATGTTGATTTTCCTGGACGAACAGAAACTTCACGAATTTATTTGACTAAGTTTCAGTGGTCCGATGATTGTGAATTTTTTATATGTTGAAATTATATGTGTCTAGTATTCCTCTGTAAAATGTCAAGTCCATCCAACTTGATTTTCTATTTTAATTGTATTTATCAAAAACACTGTACAAATCTGCGAAATCGCCGTGTTTATCACCCATAGTGCGTGGCTTTCGTTTTAAGTTTGGCTAATGATAAAACTCTAAAATTTGGCAGAAACATAATTCAGCATGTCTAGAAGATTCCTGTAAATTTTCATAATTTTCTAAAAATCTTTACTATTTATTCCAGATTTTACAAGCCAACTGCACAAAATTGTCACGGGAGTGATAGCTTGTGGTAAAATATTTTATCTCCCAATATATGGTGAATCATTGAGTGAGGCTTTTTCTGGATAAAACTAGACTTAAGTGGCTTTTCAATATGATTGGTTTCATTTCCAGATTCCTTATAATGAACTCACGGTGAATTTTTAAAATTGATACATTACAGTAAGTTGTTTTGGACAAACTGCCTTAGTAAATTTTTCATATAATAGGCTGTTCGAGTATGACTTTTACGTGAGGTGTTCAAGCCATTTGTAGTCCGATTTGGACTTGGGTTTCTTCATAAGAAATGTTCCTTACCATGTCTAGTTGTGATCTGGAAAGTTTGATCCCAAACCAAGTTTTATAGGTATACTTTTTATCGATCCAAAGTCACCTACTGGAAACTGTCCATTTCCAACTAGTCAACTTTGAGCTTATGTATTTCTCGATGCGTCAGATATTTTCCAGTATGGTCTTCATGAAATATGTAGTACTTATTACAAGGTTTCTAAATTGGTAGCCTGCAGCCATTTTGGCATTGCGAGTCAAAAGTTACGAGCCTCGCAAAACCCCTCGTCGTTAAGCTAAAACTGAAAATTCTGAAACATTTTCTAAGTATAGAAGTCAGTTTGAGTTTCCCACTTTGAGACCCTATATCTCCAGAACCACGACTCCTTTGGATTTAATTCCTTCTTAGAACTTGTAGTACATGTTTAGAGGTTTCCAGAATGTATCTTTGTGCGACCACACGTATTCTGAATCGAGAGTTATGGATCGTCAAAGCACGTCACTTGGGTTGTTTCAAGCTGTTTTGCTGAAATTAAACACTTGAAATTTGACTAAGTGTTGGAAACCCTATGTGAAGTATGCCTTATGTGACTAACATGCTATTAATCGATGCATTCATTATGTTATGTCGCAAGGTACGATAGAGCATTATAAGATGTACGAACTATGATAAAACATCATGATACGATATTTTCACGAAAGCATACCTTAACGTGAAATATTTGACTAGGTGCTTCCTACATGCTCAATTGAGTGTATATCATACCTGATATACACTATAATAGAAATATGGATTCTAAGACTCGATGGATAGTTTCTACCCGTAACTTCAAGGCCAAGAATAGATAGGTTAAGTCCGGGACTTATAGGTCAAGAAATCGATTTAGACAATCGATAGTCCGTGGGCTTTACTCTACTCAAAAATATAATGCTTCTGAAATATTTATTTACGATGCTTATTTCAACTGTTGATAAAAATGTTTACATGATTACATGCCAAAATGTTTACGTTTTGTGTATTGTATCCTATCCATGAGATGTTATGAAATGTTATGAATGTTGTTGGGTCGCTCCCAACTTATGAATGAAAATCGATATCGGATCCTATGCCGGAAGGACAATACCTTGCTAGGATTAACGTGTACACTGATGGTGACTGTGTGCTGTAAGAACAATTCATGGCCTGTCACGGGGTCGTAGAGGGAGGCCTCCCTCACGACTTTCGACTATGATGAAATGATGATAAGGGATACGGATCATACACACCAAGAAAAATGCCTGGCCAGGCGATGATTTTATGAAATGATGAAAATATTTTAGTAAGCACAAGGCATTTTCAACTAAAACCCTTGTGTCTTACCATGATGTTGGCATTGTAATTCAAATGATAAAATGTTTCGCATGAGTCCACCGAGTGCATTCTTGTACTCACCGCATGTTTGTTTTAAATGTGCGTGATTGAGCGCACGATGGATGGAACAAAGGTTGAGCAATAGGAGTGTTGTCACGAAATGTTTTATACCTTGATTGTACATCGTCATATGTACATATCACATGTCTTCCACGCAAGAACCCTAAATTATGTAATATAGTCCAAGAACATAAATGATATGTATTACGCTTATTGTTAAAAGAGTCTCCTCAGTATTTTTATCCTTGTTTAGAGTTATAGTCCCTATTAATCCGCACTTAGATTGTGTGGTCGTGACAAAAGAATACTTCTTAGTCTACGGTGGGCGCCAGAGTTATCGCGATTTGGTACACTGATGCTAGCTTCCAAACAGACCATGACGAATATAAGTCTTAGTCTGGATATGTTTTCATCCTCAATGGTGGAGCATTGAGTTGGAACAGTTCCAAACAGACTACTACTGCCGACTCCACCACCGAAGACGAGTTTATTGATGAATCTGAAGCTGCTAAAGAGACGGTTGACCTATTGGAGTTTGTGAAAGAATTGGATGTTGTTCCAAGTGCAAGCGGTCCGATACCATTGTTATGTGACAATACTGGTGCGGTCGCGCAAGCAAAAGAACCAAGAGCCACAAACAGAAACAAGCATGTTCCAAGACGATATCATCTAATTAGAGAAATAATAGAAATGGGCAATGTAAAATTAGAAAGAGTACCCACTGACGATAACTTAGCTGATCCTTTTACCAAGTCGTTGTGTATAGAAAAACACAACAAATATTTTGAGAGCTTGGGTGTTAGACATATGGGAAATTGGCTTTGATTCAGTGGAAGTTTACAATTTGTATGTTTTAGAAACTCCTTTATTGAGTCATACTTATTTTGATCACAATCAAAGATAATGTTTTATCTATGGGTTTTTTGCATTTAATGGAATAATTATTTTGATGTTTGTCGTTATTCTCTTATTTGCTCCCTTAAATTATCACTATTATTTTTGCTGTGAGACATCAATGATAAAGTATAATTCTAAAATAGCTCTAACCAATGATCATCAAGAATAAGCTATTGATGATATGTCATAAGTTAGCATATGGTCTGCATCACATTCTTAGAGAATATAGTGGTACTCACAACTACGAGATATTTGATATCCGTGATGGACACATGCATAATTTGGGAGTATTGGTATACCCTACTATTAAATCGTTTGTTTGATGTCTACGATTTCTTAGTGTGTGGAGTATGTAATAGTCCTTAGACTTGAGGTCATTACACATTTTGTTTGTTGAGTGTTGTACTTTGACCAATGTAACACTTGCAAGTGGCAAGACATGGCTTGGATTGTGTGCATCATGAGACAAATGAAAATGGTAGTTGAGCCAAGAATGAGATTCATTCCTCGATTCGAATTTCGAGTGTGCACTTACTTTCTATATTATTCAACCATAAAGTCATTAGCTAATGAAGAGATATATTCAATTAAAGTAATTGAATATGATCATATGAGTCTTATAATAAAGATGAGAAAATGATTGAGCTATCGGGATATACATAGCAAAATCTAGTTGAATCGAGTGTGTCATGAATGAAAGGATATTACATAAACTTCATGTAAAGGTTTGTTTACTGTTTTTCCATGTAAACGTCTATCATATATCGAGTTCGTTGTACAACACAGTCCATGAGTTTTGTGCAGACTTTGATAGATCATCGTCGGTAATGAGGGCATATTAGGTCACACTATCAAGTGTATTGTTAATCCGCTCAATGGTATATGCATATTGCACGGTAAGTTATCTAATATTAGTCCAAGTGGGAGATTGAAAGATTATGGAGAAATTGGAATATATGGGCTTTAGTTAATTAATGGTTGGACTATTAATTAATTAAAGCAGACTAAAGAATAAAAGCCCATATAAGCTAGGCCTTTAATGGGCTGCTCTATTTAATATAAATAGGGATAATTATTCTTTAGGTCAGATACAGAATCATAATCTTAGAGAACTACCGTTAATTCATTCAGAGATTTCTTGGCTTTCTCTGCTTGAACTTTGTGCCGAGGAATTGTTCATACATCGGATTTGCATACACGTGGATACCATAGTTGTGGAGACAACCTTGCAGGATTCATTGGAAGCATTGCAAATTGTAAGTTCTTTATCCAACGTGATCATAGGGCTCTTCACATGTTTAATTGTAAATCTAGATCAGTTTCTTGATTGTATATTCTGTTGCGTATCATTAGATGATGTCAAGAATTCCCAACAGACGCACGGTGGGTATGTCATCGGAGATGGTGCTGCTATTTTTTGTGAAGAGAAGAGGCGCTACAGAGCTGTTGGGGTCTCCATCCTGCATGAGATCCGAAGAGAGAGGTACGACGACGCGATGGGTGAGCGCTGACGGTGAGGAAGCACGACAACGTTGCTGTGTATGGTGGATGTTGGCAGTGCAGCAGTACACCTCATTGTAGGTGTCGGCTTCTTGCTTGGTGGAGACGTGCGAGCGTGACAACAACAGGGCACGGTGGCGCTGCTGATACGATGGCTACATCATCGGAGACGGAGATGGAGCAACTACCGACGGCAAGTCTTTACTGCTGACCGATTGGTCGAGGAGGAAGGAGGCACAACAGTGGTGTTTCTAGCAAACGGAGGCGTTCAGAGGTTCCTCGAAGGCTACCGCCGCGATGCAGCTTACCGACGACCGGGTGGCCACGGAGATGAGAAGGTGGCCTTGACGGCATGCGAGAGCCATGGTGGCTCATGCGGTGGTAAGCATCGCGACGATACTTGATTGAGCGCGGCAGAGATGGCATGGTGGAAGAGCCAGGCCTCCGTCTGGAGCAGAGATCGATGGCGGCAGCGCTCACCGTTCATGATGTGGCGTCAGACAACGTGACAGGAGGACCAAGTCTAGAAGACGACAGGCTGTGCATCCTGAACTGCACGGCGAGAGCATGGTGCTGCTTCAGAGGCTTTTCTATTAGTGGAGCGTGCAGAGCAGTGGTTCGATGTGGAGGCGGACAAGCTAGAGGTGGGGCTCGGCGTGACCTGCAGCAATGGCACTGTTGGCAGAAGAAAGAGAGATGAGATACCACTATTATTTGTGTCTGGGAGAATGGTGAGAGATATGGAGGACCACGGCGGTGGTGGGTGCAGCGCTATGAGGTTGAGAGGTCGGTGTTGGCGTGAGGTGTTGTGCACGGTGTGTGTGTCGTGCAGAGAGGGTAACGATAGTGTTTGAGAGGGAGGCGGCTTGTATGGATTTTTTTTATGCTGGTGTTTGCCGGATCTACGAAAGAGCGGCGACATCGGTGTCTGGACTAAGACGCAGAAGACAATGGCATATGGTACTGGAATCTGTGATGGTGACTGAAGTGGAGGGCTTGCTTCAACCGGAGATGCGACGGCTCGTGGTGCAGTAAGCCCGGAGCGGTGCGACCACTGTGCGACTTCAATGCGACGGCTCACGGTGGAGTAGGCGTGGAGCGGTACGACCACCGTGCAACTGGAGTGAAGGTGGCACGCCTTGAATGGAGCAGAGGCGATGGAGGGGTGTGTTAACTCCGGTAGCTGGCGCTGCTTTCTCCAGATGTTGGGAGATGGTAGCAGCTGTATAGAGGAGAGAGGGACGACGATTTTGAAGAGAGTGATATGAGGGCTTGTGTGTGGAAGAGAAAAAGGTTTGGGCTTTCAAGAGTTTCGATTGGGCCTCCTTTTGTTTTTTAAAAAAATATGGACTGATGGAAAGAGTTTTAGGATTTTGGGCCTCCTTTTAACCTTGTACTGAGCTCTTTTGCAGAAGTGGGCTGATTTTGCTGATTTGTTCTCATTTTTAGAAGGATTAAGCTACGTTTTTTTTATAACACACTCACATGAACTGGATTTCGTGCGCCCTTTCTTCTACTTCTAATCACAATATTTTTTATTATTCTTTTATTATTTTCACAATTTTGCTTGTGACTGTCTTCCAGATTGCAGAAGTCTACGTAATTCAACTTCTAGTCTTTTTGCTCAAAAGTCGATCAACTAGAGACTTCACATTTGACCAACTCCAAGACTTCAACCTCTTGACATTGGCATCTCATTCGTCACAGACGTCATCCTCATTTTTGCAGGAGTAACGACCTTCTTCTTAGTAGATGCGACGGCGCGACAATGAAGATGATATCATATTCTGATAGAAGATGTAGAGGCAGCATTGCATGATATTCGGCATCACAATCTCAACGAGATAAAAGCAGTTACAAAAATGAGCTAGAAGTTGAGTGTTGTCATCAACAGAGGAGAAGCTAGAAGCTGTGTGCCATCGGCGAAGAAGAGGCTAGAAGTTGTGCAGCATCCGCGAAGAGGAAGCTAGAAGTTATGCAGCATCGGCGGTGGAGAAGCTAAAAGTTATGTACCATCCACGAAGGAAAAGCTAGAAGCTGTGCACCATCATCCACGAAGTGGAAGCTAGAAGTTGTGCGTCATCTGTGAAGAAGGAGCTAGAAGCTATGTACCATCCGCGAAGTGAAGCTAGAAGATGTGTGCTATTCGTGAAGAGAATTGAAGCTTAAGCGTCGGTGGAGATCGGGATCACATTCTCAGCGAGCTAGAAGCTATGTACGATCCGCGACGTGGAAGCTAGAAGATGTGCGCCATTTGCGAAGGGAATTGAAGCTTAAGTGTAGGTGGAGATTGGCACCACATCTTCAGCGAGCTATAAGCGGCTGTGAAGAAGGACCTAGAAGCTATGTACCATCCATGAAGTGGAAGCTAGAAGTTGTGCGCCATCTACGAAGAGGAAGCTAGAAGTTTTGTTCTCAACCAAGACCCTTCTATCTTAACAAATCAAAGTTG
Organism: Salvia rosmarinus; assembly: GCA_036937905.1. Lineage (NCBI taxonomy): Eukaryota > Viridiplantae > Streptophyta > Magnoliopsida > Lamiales > Lamiaceae > Salvia > Salvia rosmarinus. The sequence continues at coordinate 83,243 of JAODLM010000726.1, forward strand.
AAGCTCAGAGATGATTTCACTTTGATCTAGAGAAAACTTAAAGCTCAATAAGATGGTGCCATCTTAAAGCGGAGCTAAAGTTGGACGAAAACTTGCAAGCTGGAGTCATCTTCAAATCAAGTTTGAGGATATGGTGCTGGGATCATCAAGTTGAGACTATCTTCAAAGTAAAACTGGTGACGTGGAGTTGGACTCGACAAGGTAGAACCATCTTCAAAGCAGATCGATAGCATCGAGCTGGAGTTAATAAGCTCTAGTTGTTTCCCCATGAATGATTTGCTTTTTATAATTTTTACCACACAGTTTCTTCCAGGAGTTTGTATCATTTACCTTTAATAATCTGAGATTGAATTTTGATCATCCAATCTTGAAATACAAATTTATGGAACTTTGACCACATAACTTGAAAGAGAAAAAACACATATATGATTGAACTTAGAAGATATCTAAGCTGCCTACGTACCCTCTTGAAATGGATCAAGTCAAAATGTAGTTCAAGAGATCAACTTGTGTTTTAGGATAGTGCCATGCACAATTTATACTCATGCGGGCCAGGAGTAACATGCAGTTTAGGCTTGTGCATCATGGAGTTGTCTTGTTTTTTTTATTTTCCTTGGAGTTAACAAACAGTTTAGGCTCGTGTGTCATGAAGCAGTCTTGCTCTTTGTTTGTTTTTCATCATATTGACGTGCAGTTTAGGCTTGTGCGTCATGGAACATTCTTGCTTCTTTGTTTGTTTTTCTTCATATTGACGTGCAGTTTAGGCTCGTGCTTCATGGAGCATTCTTGCTTCTTTTTTTTGTTGATTTTCTTGCTTTCTCAATTTTTTTACTTTTGGTTTTCTTCATTTTTTTGTGTTTTTCTTTTGATCTATGTACAAGCTTTCACTGCTGCATTTCAGGGATAGTAGCACTTCAACAACTTTTGAGTTGTTGCCCCAACTTCCACATTGCCCTTCAAGGTCGACTTGCATACACTGTTAGAGATGTAGTGAGATGAAGCCGCTCGTTTGATAGTGATTCGAACGGGCACTTTTGGCATTAATCCTAAACCCACTTTGGTATTCTGGACCACATCATCTTTCTTCTTCAAGTAAGGTTCTAGTGTAGACCTACCTTGAGGATTATATCCAGCATTGACGAGGAGCTTATATGCCTTTGGACCAAAATACTTAGTGAGTTCGTTGTCCAAGATTCTCCATGTTCGTAACATTACTTTGTTTTGGTCGAACAAACCCTCAAGAGGTGGAGGAGTTGGTCTTTTAGCATTGATCTTGGTTAGAGGCATCGTTAGTCCCTCGAATGAGTCGATCTTGGTGAGAGATGTTTTATTCTTGACAATCGGACTGACTTCATGTTCTTTGTCATGCTCAATTTCTTCTTGTTTTGTTGTCTTTGTCATGTAGAATTTGACATCAGCAAGGCTTTTGATAGCCGACCATTGTCCTTACAATGTCGTCTTAATGATACTTGAGGCATTGATGCAATGTAGAAGGGATGACACCATTTTCATGCAGCCAGGGCCGACCAAGAAGCATATTGTATGACGTTTTGGCATCAATTACATGAAGTAGTGCAGTTGAACTCATGTCTTCCATCAGCAAGTTCAATCTTATGGTGCCAATGGCCCTTTGTCCTTCATGGTTAAATCCTTGAATCATCAACCGACTGTTGGACAAGTCATCTACTAGAATTTTCAGTTGCTTCAATGTTCTTAGTGGCAAGATATTGACAGTCGATCCTCCATCGATGAGGATCATCTGAACTTTTAGCTCATAGGTGAAGCAACTCACTAACAATGGCCTATTATGAGACTCAGACCCAAGCTGCAAATCCTCGTTGGAGAATGTGATTGCCAAGACACCTTCATCATCAATCACATTTGACTCGACTTGTTCTTTTACTTGGTCTGTCGTATCATACAATGCCCCAATACCTTCCACTACGTCGTTGAATTCAGGGATCACAACATTTGCTGCAGGATTTTCCTCTTCGAGTGATATCTTCCCTTCTTGAGCTAGCCGCATGATATTTTCTTTTAATATGAAGCAATCATGTATGGGATGCCCGATCAATCGGTGATATTTGTAATATCTTGGATTATCAGTTCGTCCTGCCTCATTTGGTCGTTTCATTTCAGGTAGCTCGATGAGTCTTTCTTCTAGCAGGTCATCGAAGATACCAGAGACGTCGGAGTCTAAGAAAGGGTATTGTTTTTGCTGCATTTCTTTAAATGTCAACCTTCTTTGCCTCATGTCTTGAGGAAAAGTATGCTTGTCGCCTTTGTTGTCATCATTTCTTAGGAACTTGACAGGAGTTGCTTTCGTCACCATTGATTCTTCTTTCGGAGCATTGTTAAAGGACTTTGTTTCCTTTCTAAATTCTTGTATTTCTTTAAACTTGTGAGGTTCTTGGAGTGGAGGCCCTTTGAATCCGCTCGCTGCCATACTTAGCTTCATATCGTGAGCTCTGGTGGCCAATTCTTCCAACGTCTTGGGCTGAATTCCTCGCAGGATGTATGTCAAGCCCCAATGCATTCCTTCGATGCATATTTCGATGGCAGACAATTCAGATAACCGATCCTTGCAATTGAGGCATAGGTTTATCCACCGCTGATGTAGTCGATCACTTGCACTTCTTTGAACCGGGCGAACTCGTGAGCTCCACCATGCCGATCGCTCTTCCGTGCAGTAAAAGCGATTGAGGAACTCGTGCTCCAGCTTGCTCCCAATCCGCAAGTGAGTTTGATTCCAAGTTTCAGATACCAATCAAGGCATTTTCTTGAGAGAACGAACAAATTGCTTGACCAGTGATCTCCAAAGGTGCCGGTGTTATTGTATGTCTCGACAAAGTGGGCTACATGTTGCCGTGGATTACCTTTGCCATCAAATTGTTGGAATTTAGGAGGTTGGTAACCAAGAAGCATTCTCAAGTTGTCAATCCGTTGGTTATACGGCTTGGAGTAGACCAAGGATGAATCGGAGTTTCCATCAAACTTGTTCTTCATGGTCACCTCGATGAACTTCTTGAGTTGGTCTGCCTTGATGAAGCCATCAGAAGAGATTTGAATGTGTTTGCCAGACGATTTTCTCTCGTCATGAGTTTCTTACTTGTCGTCTGCTTCTTCATCGTCGTCACATTCACTTCCTTTATCATTGATGTGGCTTAACTCTGTCTTCTCTCCCCTGAGCTTTGTAATCTTGGCATCTTCACTTGGATGTGTATGCTCAAAGATTCGACCAACCTTGTAAGATTTGCAAGTTGTTCTTCCACGGTGGAAACGTTTGTCATCATCACAGGCGCCTCAAGTGGGTAACTTGTGATAGAATTTGCAATAGGGGATGTGAAGCTTTCTTCAGAGCCAACACCTTCTTCATTTAAAGTGGCAATGTGTTGCTCTTTTCCCCTGGCGATGGCCGACTTCAAAGCTTCTTGAAGTTATTTGGCTTTGTTTCGCGTGATGATGTCAATGCTCTCTGAAGAAGCTTTTGAAGCGACCTTAGTTGAATGTTGTTGGATGAAGATCGTTCAAGATTTTGGTGAAGAGTAGAGATGAGAGGTAGAGAAGTCCCACCGAGCGTGCCAGAAATTTGTAACACACATTTTTGTATTTAAATTTTATAAATACAAAATTGTATACAAAATCAATTGAATTTGGATTTGATACATTTGTGATGAATTCGATCTCTATCTATCCTCTGATTCTTCTCTTTGACTTCATTTCTTGAATGATCTTTAATGTTCTTCGAGTTGTTCGGAGGGGATGTGATTCCTTGATCTCCTTGAACTTGAAGTTTGGATTTGATGATGTTGATCTGAAGGACCTTGGCCTTGTTTTCAGAGCAACTGTCGGATTTGACTTGATGTTTTGAAGAACGTTTGAAGTTCTTCAAGTTTGAGCGCCAATACGGAGGGTTTTCACCTTATTTCCGAATTGAACGTCATCTTTAATTTGATTTGGAGGATGATCTTGGCGAAGAATACGGCGATTTGCACAAGGAACGCCTTGAATGTTGAAGAAGACTTCGAAGCTTCTTGAAGACTTCGTCGATGGTTCTTCGAGTATCTTGAGCTTTTCAAATCTTCATCTTCTTCACTTCACTTCACCACCATTATGAAGCTCAAAAACCCCTATTTATAGATTTAGGCTAGTGGGCTTAGTGGGCTTTTGGGCCACCAAACCATGGGCTTGAGCTTGGGCTTATGGGTCACCAAACCATGAGCTTGAGCTTGTGGGCCTTTTATGACTTAGTTGACGCAATTTGAGTGATTATTCCTCTCTGATGTGTCGTTGCCACATGACATTCTCTTATTCGCAGATAAATTAAATATTAACCATATATCTATTTATTTTGGAATAAATTCAATTAATAAAATAGAAATATAATTAATTATTTTATTCTTGATTTATACGTGGCGCAATATTATTTGCTAACAATTTTTAATTGCCTACACTTCGTATAAAATATTTTATCTACCTAAATAATGCTAACAAAATCTGAAGTGAGCCATAATTTCCAATCTTCTAAATTGAGAGGAAGGAATTGCAAACAAAGTTTTGCTAAATTTGAACTTCAATTCCTTATCGTGTAAATAATATAAAACAAGAACACTTCTTTCTAATTTATGACATACCATTATAAATATTGATCAAATGCCAGGGTAACATAATAGTACATATGGCTAAAATGGAGATGCATATTAAGTCATGATATCAAGTTTCTTATTATTAAAAAAGAAATCACAACTTTTGTATAAAATTGAAAGTTGTATTGCTTATATCTGACACATAATCAAAAATTAGCGGTAAATACACTTTCATTATCATACGAAACATTTGATTAAGATACATAACACCAACAATAACAAGATACATAACACCAACAATAACGAAACAAAAACCTAAATTAATCTCTCTATTACACAGAGAAATAAACTACACAATAACACATAACATTAATTTTTCTAATTATCAAATTCAGCACTATTATATATATACACTTTTTTTTAAATAGGAGAAGGTCTCGCCCCCTCCCTCATTGGACTCCAATGGTACATAAACTATATATATTTTTTCAATTATAAAAATGCATATATCTTGTTACATTGGTACCGCTTTCTATATATTCAATATTTTTATACATAAAAAGCAAGATAATTAATTATTTGTACACTCAAGAATTGATTAATATAAGACAGTTGAAATTGAATTTGTGTAGCATATGTTAGTTTTGAGAGAGGGTAATAAAGACAAAAACATATTCTACATTATCGATATATATTACAAAACGCGAGCGTAGTAATTTTATCCTCTCGGATTAATATTGAAACGCAACTTGTAGATAAATTTCTCATGAGTTTCTTTCCCATGAAATCCGTAAATTTCGATGAGTTCCATTAGGTCAGATCAATTAACTTCGGCACTACATATTTTTTAGAAAACAAAAATCCCAGAATAAAATCTATGTGATACAAGACGTGTGATATTCTTTAAGATGACCTAATTTTTCAAGGCAAATACAACCTTGACCTCACTTATATAGTGAAGGACATATGGGGTGTGGGCTCTTCCGAACATACTACAGCCCCAGGTGGCGAAGAGCCGACATCAAGATGCCAAACCTTCCCGTCGATGTGAGCTCTTAGGGAAGATCGGCATGTTATTCCTAGAGTATTTTTTATCCATTGAGCGATGGCCATTACAGAACTTCCCTCTTGTATCATCAAACCATCAACCATTAATACAACACAACATTATTTGATTCCAAATTTAGAGCAATATCTATTGTACCTTCTTCAAATTCGACTAATTCACCCGTCATCACTTCACAAGACCATAAATACGAGCAATACCGTCACATGCTTGAAGTATCTTTCCATTTTTGGAATAAGGATGTATAATCACCTCGAGTATTATGAATCACGGAATTGGTTTTCTCCTTCTCCTCCTCCACCGCATCCAAATCCAAAACTCTCTCATTCTCGAAGAATTTGTAGAAGCGGCTGCAGAAGATGAAGTATACCAAATTCACGACGCTTAAAATGGTGAGAACCCAATAGTAAGTGTTCCGACCTAGTTGTTCTTCTAAGTCGCTCACAAATTATACGGGGTCCTTATAGAGCGGTAAGGTCGACTCAAGTCATATCTCTCGAGTAAAGCTTAACAGGGCTATGGTTTAATGTTACGCACACAAAAAAGAAAAGAAACTAATGTCCTAACATAAGGGGGTGGTTCACAGAATGGATGAAAGCAGGAAAAGGGTACACTTGAACAACAAGAGGAATTGGACGATACACGGAATTGGAGACGGTGTTCTAGGGTTCAAACTCTATCATCGCTATCAATGAGCCAATGACCATTCACAATGCAGTAAACTATCCACCCTTTTCTCACCTAGCGTTCAACATAAACTAGCCTCTCGATCCTATCTATTCTAGATTTGCAATCAACGAAAAACTAGCCTCTCAACCCCGTTTTAATCAACTAAGAAGGATAATCAATATAAATGCACACGGTAGCAAATCCCTATCCACATATATTAATCACTCAACAACAAACTAGTCTCTCGACGTCGCTTGTTATCAAACTTATATTCAACTTAAATCTGCTCTCGCATTAATTCATATCAAACATGAACACATAATCAACCTACACTATTATTTCGAGCCCGTGTATGAAGATCATGAAATAATCAATTTATACGGATAAGAAATTGCAAATCATCAACACAACAATCACGATTCAAGACAAGAACAATTCCAACATTTATTTCATTACAAATTGATAATTCATCTCAGGGTAGAAATGATTCCCATAGCAATTACATCGATCTAATGAAATGAGAAAAACTTACAATCCAATCATTGACAAATTCGTCATCCAAATGCCCAACGCCGGACGTGGCTAGGTGTACGATGGGTGGACATCGGGGTGCACGTGCACGCGCATGCACGACTTTGATGATTCGCTCTGTTCTCACTTTTCTGAACTCCGAGTTGCGATCCATTTACGCCTACGGACTCTTATCGAGATACTCTTCAACATACCTCAACTCTTGGAAAATCCATTTCGTCCTATCTAACGTCGTTTTCTACAAAATTTCAAAACAAACGAAGTAAGTCTGAATCGATAAACAATAATCAAAATCACGGTAGAAATAGAACAAACCACTGGAAACGACATGCATAAAAATACCAAGAATAAGCACAAAATCATAATAAACAACTCCTCCACACTTAAACCTTTGCTTGTCCTCAAACAAACATTATTACCACGACACGAGAAAAGAAATCGAGAAAATACACATTCAATTGGATCTCACCACGACATCACATTATCCTATAATTTCTAAATCTATACACTTGTTAACATGGTAATGAATCAACAATTGATTGAGCATGTGACTTAATCCAAACAAATAACAAATATGATCCACGTGCACTTAATAATCGAATAGCCAACTCATATAGCCCCATTGTATAAAATATCTCATTTTCAACATAATACTCAACTACAAATACCAGATGTGACAACTTAAGGAGGATTATAGGACAATATTCTTTAATTCAAACATTCGAGTTGAAAACCCGAGTATCCTAATGTGGTTTCTCATACTCTTCACTTTTGAGCTCCATTCAAGAAGCAACATAAAGCAAAAGGGGTAGAGCCCTTTATCCTAACCTTAAGCTCACTTATTCAACCCATCAACAAATTATCCCAACTCTTTTTTGTTATAACAAACTTTTTCACATTCTCATAATAATATTTTTTTTTCGACTTCATCACAATTTACTTCGACGTGTCCCACGGCTAGACCAATCATCAACAGTTATTAAGTCAAGTCATGCATCGACAAGAATTATTAAAAATCAGATCGGATGTGCATACCCAATCAAATCATGCTCACCTAACTCTACTCGTATACTAGATGATAAAGCATACTCAAATCCAAACAAAAGATATAAAAGGGAGGACGACACATCCAAACAAACACAAGTCACATGCAAAGACACAAAAGCGGCAAGCACACCTCCATACTTTAGACAACGACTACATCGAGTAACGAAACAAAAATATAAAATGTAGAAGTGAACTTCCCTAAAATTGAGAGAGCATATGGACGAGATACGGCAGTGGCGAAGTCCAATGGCTTGAGTGTTCATGATATGCAACTCGTCAAAATTCGCATCTCACTTATTAAAATCCTGAAAAGAAAAAGAAAAGAACCAAAACAGATAAACAAATAAACTCGTGGGTTGCCTCCCACGCAGCGCTCGTTTCTATGGCACGAGCTCCACCAATGACAAATGGACTATCCATAGTCCTTCACCTGCAGGAATACCATCTCAACCAGAGCATCAGTAGTAAAAATGTAAACACAAAGGATAGTTAAGGTAGCAAATAATAAATCAATTAAGCTTAAATTATACACCCTATTCTTTAAAGAAAAATAGATAACCTCATCTCCTGGAGCATAATACTTTCGTGAATTAGGATGTTGAAAAATTACAGCTGCCACCTCAACGTGTGTCCTCTTCTCATCCTCCAACTGATTCGAGAAGATATCAGGTTGTCCATACTTAGTCTCGGCTTGATGAAACCTCGACTCTTTAATTTCATCATCTTCCCAGATTATTCCCTCAACTTCATCATCTTCAAGGAATATGACGGAAGAAGTATGCTCCGAATGACTCGCATCTCCTCCACACTTTGGTTGTGAACCACCCTTCCACTATCCCGGCTAACTCGACCGACTTGGGTCACTAAACGCCGAGATGCATCCACCATCTCGAACCTTTGTTGACTCATCTGTATGAAAGACATCAGTGTGTCTTCCAATGTTGGCTTCACCGGCTGAGACGCCTGAATGAAAGCCTGCAACATATCCTCCAATGTCATCTGAACAGGATGTTACTGGAACAAAAGGTCCTGACTACATGAAGAACTCGGAAGATGCCTCCAGTAGGGATCATGAGCTTGATGCTCACAGCCTGGCAGGTATCCCTCAAAATAGTCGAACTAGGCTTTCTTCGTAAGAAGAATTTACCCAATACGATGAGCTTTCCTCCTCCAGGCTTGTCTGACCATACTCGTGTCGCCGGTAACCCTGCATTGACAGACACTAACTACAAAAACAAGATCACACGCACCTGTGGGAGAAAATAGTAACAAAGAAAATGAAAAGAAAGAAATAAAAAGAAGCACGGTGGGAGAAACAGAAAAAAAAACAGAAAACACGAAAACAAAGCAACACAAAACCTAAAGCCTTCCCCGAAAACGGTGCCAAAATTTTGTTCTGACCTAGTTGTTCTTCTAAATCGCTCGCAAATTGTACGAGGTCCTTATAAAGCGGTAAGGTTGACCCAAGTCGTATCTCTCGAGGAAGGTTTAACAGGGCTATGGTTTAATGTTACGCACAAAAATATAAAAGAAACTAACGTCCTAACATAAGGGGGGCTGTCATGGAATGGACAAAAGCAGAAAAGAAAAGAAAGCAGGAAAAATGTGCACTTGAACAACAAGAGAAATTGACAGATAGACGGAATTGGAGACGGTGTTCCAGGGTTCAAACTCTATCGTCGCTATCAATGAGCCAATGACCGTGCACAATGCAGTAAACTACCCACGCTTTCTCATATAACGTCCAGCATAAAATTGTCTCTCTACCCTATCTATGATAGATTCACAATCAATGACAAACTAGCCTTTCAACCCCGTTGTCATGAAATACGAAGGATAATCAACATAAATGCACACGATAGCAAACACATATCCACATATATTAATCACTCAACAACAAACTAGTCTCTCGATTCCGCTTGTTATCAAACTTATATTCGACGTAAATCTACTCTCGCATTAATTCATATCAAACATAAGCACATAATCAACCTACACTATTCTTTCGAGGCCGTGTATGAAGATCATGAAATAATCAATTTATACGGATAAGAAATTGCAAATTGTCAACACAAGAATCACGATTCAAGACAAGAAAAATTCCAGTATTTCATTACAAATCGATAATTCATCTCATGGTAGAAATTATTCCCATAGCAATTACATAGATATAATGAAATGAGAAAAACTTACAATCCTATTATTGACGAATTCTTCATCCAAAAATTCGGAATCGCACAATCCAATTGTTAATCCAAATGCAAGAATTAGAAGAAAGGGAAAAGGAAAAGAAAATAGAGAAAAAGAAGAAGAAAAACGCGTGAATAAGTCTTGGTCGTTGAGTGGCTATTCACCATTTTAAATACTCTCGAAAAAGCCCATTAAAATACGCCAAAAAGGGCCGAAAAAGCCTGCCTAGCACCGGACGGGATGAAACCGACGCTGGGGGTAGCTCTCTGGACAGTACCGAGAAGGCACCCTAGCGTCGGACAAGAATGAGGCAAGCACTGGGGGTGTGCTGGAAACGGTCCTAGAGGAGTGCCCACCGTCGGACGGGCGACTGGGCTGGCGCTGGACAAGGTGGAACGCACGACGGGCGCTGGATCTATGGAAACGTCGGACAGGGCTATGGTGCTCGTGGAGTGTGGGAGCTGGAGGGTTACGCGTGCGCTGGAAAGAGCCCAACACCGGACGGAGTGGTGTTCGGGTGCTGGACGACTTGGCACTGGGTGCGCGGTATGCGTTGGGGCACGGGGTTAGGACGCGTTAAGAGGGTGTTGGGCTAGAATGGAGCGAGCGTTGCAGTGCGGAAACGGCGTGCGGGTGAGACGTGCGCTGGGGATGCCGTGTTGGAGTATGGAGCCTGAATTTTTGGGCTTATATTTTTGGGCCCAGGCAGAATACTAATGGGTTTAGGATTACAGAATCCTAATGGGTTTAGGATTACAGAATCCTAATAGGTTTAGGATTAGGGTTATGTTATTTCTCATTTAAATAGCGCTCCTTATTGTAATCGCGATCCCAAAATTCATATTGAAATCTTTGGCTTGGCATCGCCCGCACGTAGTCGCAAGATGAACTGGGTTAACAATTCGTGTTCTTTATTTTCTGTCGTGATTGTGATGTGTGTTTTGCGCAACAATTGGTATCAGAGCTTCAGGTTCGGAAGGAGCAATCACAACGATGGATGGGAAGATTTCAATCGAGAAGTTTGATGGATCAAATTTCGGATTTTGGAAGATGCAGATCTATGATTACCTCTACGGTAAAGATCTATATCTGCCCTTGAAGGAAAAACCCGAAAAGATGGATCCGGATGAGTGGGAGCTATCGACGTAAAAGCGATGAGTGCGATACGCTTATCGTTGTCCGTGAACGTAGCCTATCACACGATCAAGATAAGTCGGCAGGAGATGCTTTGGCACTCGAACAGATGTACCGTAAGCCATCAGCTCGCGAACAAAGTTCATCCGATGAGACGGTTATTCAACCTAAAGATGTCGAGGGTACGTCGGTGCAAAGAACATCTAAACGAGTTCAACATGATCACTTGCAGCATTGAGCTCGGCTAAGATCAACCGATGATGAGGTGCATGCCCTAATTATGCTATCTTCTCCGCCGTAAAGTTGGGCCGTAATAAAGAATAGTAAGTGCGCCATCGGCAAAGACAGTGTTGTATTTTGACGAGGTACGAGATCTGATGATTAGCGAAGAGGTTCTCAGGAAGAAATCTGGATCTACCTTAGGGTCAGCACTGAACAGGGAAGACAGAGGCAGATCGAAGGGAAGGCAGGACAGGGAAAGATCGAAGTCTAAGATGGGAGGTGACTCACCAACGACGAGGACGTCATCAGGCTTTGGTGGGGATGGTTTGTTAGCTCCTTGAGACTTGGCACCGAGATGTGCCGGGCATCGGCATATCTTGGCACAATGGTGTCGAGTCACTTCAGTCCTAGGTGATTCGACATGACCCGGAGGTGGACACGTGACTTGCTTGATGTAGGGATGCCCTCGGTGTGACCTAGACTTGTGTCGAAAGTCTTCCTAACCAGGGGTGTTAGGTGGCGTGTTCCGTTGATGCGGCGGTGCAAGATGGTCCGAGTGTTTGTAAGGACACGATGTAGGGAGGCCCTCAGTGTGAATCGGACTTGTGTCAAAAGTTTTCCTAACCAGCGATGTTAGGCGGCGTGTTCCGTTGGTACGGCGGTGCAAGATGGTCCGAGTGTCAGCAAGGACACGGGTTGTGTGGTCCTTGGTTTGAGGGGAGGTTATTTGTTGGGAATTCAACCCAAGTCCCACATCGAAAGATTAGACTAAGATGGTCTAGTATTCTACTTCACTAGTATGAGGCATTTTTGGGGGTTGAGCCCAAAAGAAGTGATGCATAAGGATAAGCACGACACAGTTGCCAGGGACTCAGAACAGAGTGGGCATTGTTTGCAGAGGTGGATGATATCCCAGAAGATCGGAGAACCGATAGTTGAGAGTCCTCAGATAGAGGAATAAACCGACACAGTTGCCAAAGAACTCGCAATGATTGGGCGGTGTTTGCAGAGATGGACGAGATGACGTCTTTGATATCCAATCCAACATGAGAGCTAGTTGAGTTACCCATGGGAAAGAAGACGATTCACAAAGTGCCACACGTCGGGCCGCGTCGAGTGCCGAGCGAGAGATGGGCCGAGACGCGTGCGAGCATCGATGTGAGCAACTGCAGAGGCATGCAAGCGATAGTGCGCGGGCGATGAGCACCCCACACCAAAGTATCCGAACGATGTGCCCACGGGCATGCGAGAGAGAGCGAGGGTGCCGAGAGATGCAAGCAAGCAAGGGTGCCGAGCATGCGGGTGTGCGGGTGCGCGAGCAAGGGTGACCGAGCGGAGCGGTTGTCCTTCGGGCGGTTACATCCAAGAAAGATGGATAGTGTGACGGCTTTATGCACAAGGAAGGTTTCTAGAAGTGCAATGCCGACCACTGTTGCTACTTCAGATAAAATTGAAGCGGATGTCAAAAGAATTTGACATGAAAGACTGGGTCCCGCAAAGAAGATACTTGGAATGCAAATCACGAAAGATAAGCAAAAAGGAGTTTTGCAGTTATCTCAGGCGGAGTACATCAACCGTGTGTGCAGAGTTTCAGTATGGGGTGAAGCCAAACCAGACAGCACACATTTGGCTTCAAAGAACCAGTATCCTTAGACGGAGGAAGAGAGAAGCGTCATGGCCAAGATTCCTTATGCTTCAACCATAAGAAGTTTGATGTACGCAATGGTCTATACGAGACCGGATATTGGCCATGCAGATGGGAGTTGTTAGTGTTTATGTCAAAATCCAGAAAAGCTCATGGGAAGTCGTCAAGAGGATTTTGAGGTATCTACGATTAATCGTTGATAAGTGTTGGTACTTTGGTAGATGAGAGCTAAAAGTACAAGGTTACGTGACGCGACTATGGTGGTGACCATTGATAAATCAAGTTGTGCTCAACTTCGCTTAACTCAACGAACTAACAACCGAGACGATCGCCGCATTGATCGAAGATTGGAGAAATTGAAGCTATGATAGCTTCAATTGGCCATGAAGACGAGGCCAGTGATGTTAAGCGGATACATGAATGAAAGCGAAGGTACAGCTATTTGGGGATTCTGCTCCAAGGGAGATTGTTCGAGTATGGAGCATGAATTTTGGGCTTATATTTTGGGGCCTGTAGAATACTAATGGGTTTAGGATTACGTAATCCTAATGAGTTTAGGATTACGTAATCCTAATAGGTTTAGGATTAGGGTTATGTTATTTCATTTAAATAGTTGCTCCTCATTGTAATCGTATCCCAAAATTCATATCAAATTCGCTTGGCATCGCCCCGCACGTAGTCGCAAGATGAACTGGGTTAACAATTCTCGTGTTCTTTATTTTCTGTCGTGATTGTGATGTGTCTTTTGCGCCACATGCCGAGCACCGGACGTGGCTGGACGTGCGATGGGTGGACGCCAGGGCGCACGTACACGCCGCAGCGTCGCCGACATTGATGATTCGCTCCGTTCTCCCTCGTATGAACTCCGAATTACGATCCGTTTACGTCTACGGACTCTTATCGAGATGCTTTTCAAATACCTCAACTCTTGGCAGATTCATTTCGTCCTATTTAAAAACGTTTCTACAAAATTTCGAAACAAACCAAATAAGTCTGAATCGATAAACACTAATTAAAACAATGATAGAAAAAGAACAAACCATTGGAAACGACATGCATAAAAATACTAAGAATAAACACAAAATCATACTCCCTCCGTCCCACCCAAGACGGCTCCTTTCTTTTCGGCACGGTTATTTAGGAGAATGGTATAAAGTGAATAAAGTGATAAAAAGTAGGTAGGTCCCACAACTTTTGAAGAGATAATTATTTCCTAAAAAGGAAACGTGCCATCTTGGGTGGGACAGCTCAAAAAGGAAAGCGAGCCATCTTGGGTGGGACGGATGGAGTACTAAATAGTAAGTAGTCATAGTGACCCCTGTTCAAGTTGTTCGAAACCCAACTCTCTCCTCCTTCTCCTCGTCGAGAAGCCGCATCCATGACGCTCACGATCACGCTTCGAGCCAAGTTCCCGACGGCCAGGCTTAGGGAGGAAAGCGCCACCGCGGATACTCGCCATGCTCTTCGGGAACTGCGAGTAGTACAGCTCGATTTTTGCTATGGTGTTCAGCGCCTCCGACAGTCCCGTCAAGGCGTGCTGTGGCACTAGCCACATTGCTGTCGTATCCACCTGCGAATTTCACTATCATGAATACAGCCGTCTAAAATATAATACAGATAATGGCTAATTAAATCCCAAATTTTGGACGTTTTGCAAATTCGGTCCATTTTTTAAATAGTTGCCATTGAGATCCAACTTCTCAATTTGTTGCAAATCAGATTTTCTAAAATGTTCGTGCAACAATTTATTAACTTACGTGACAATTTATTTATATGTGAACTAAATTATTCGATCATTTTCTCTCTCCGCATTATTATTCATTTAATAAATTGTGTAGTGTTTTGAAAATTTAAGGGGAATCTTGCTACAAATTAAAGTTAATTAATTGAAACAACTCAAAAATACAAATCCAAAGTTTGAAATTTAATTAGTAATTATGTATACAAAATATAAACAAGATTTCACAACGGAGGTTACTACAGTAAAATGTCAAGGGCCCAACCTGTTCCTTAGGATGATCGGCGAGTCCCTGGCGGAGGCCGCGGCCCTCCGCTTCCGCTCAACCAGTGCAGCCGTGGAAGTGGCGATGCAGGAGATGAAGAGCCCGACCCCGATGCGGGCCCTAACTCCAATGCCGCGGGGGTTTTTGGTGTACTTGGAGGGCTGAGGAACAATGGCCCGATCTTAGAGGATACCCAAAAGAGTGAGGGCAATGACGGAGAAGATGCCGAATGAGCCCGGAAGGATCTTGAAGTTTCCGGCGAGGCGTCTGTCCAGTGTGAGGGCTTGATCACCGGGAAGGAGTGTTGGTTTATGAGCTCCGCGATCATGATTCCGGCCGACCAAGCCGGCAGCAAGTGGATCAGCGATTTCAGCACCTCCACCTGCAACGTGCTGCAGAGGTTCCATGGATCTGAAGGCGAACCGTCTGGATTCAGCTAATTCTCAGCGTTGCTTAAAATGCAGGCTTTATTCAAGAATCTGGAATCAAGAGATGCAATAAACAGAAACATATACTGTATCAATATTAATTTAGTTTTGAGATAGTTTTATATATTTTGAGTCACCGATCATTCTAATTAAATTCTAATTATGATTAATATGAATTAAGAAATTTTTATTGAAATTCTAATTCTAATTAATAATTGGTGAGCTTGAGGTGAAACCAGATGTACATATTGTATTCAAATAGATAAATGAATTAAGTGCTGCTCCTCGTATCTAGTTCACTTATGCGTTAGCGTTAGGAGCTGGTCTCCCGTGCAGTGAGATCCACCTCTATGTAATTACTTAATTAAATATTAGTTGTCAATTAATTATTAATTACTTAATTTTAAATAAGATTTAATAAATTATAATTGAAAATTAATTTAAATCGAAAATTAATAAACCCTATAACTATCTTTATTTTAGAGGAGAGCTCGTAGCAGTGAGGCCAAGCTCATTTAAATTTTTGTCTGGATTAGATCCAATATTAAAATATAATTGGAATCAGATCTCGAGAAAAGAGGAAGGCCTTTAATTTGTTTAATCAAGATATCAAATTAAGTAGGACTCACAATTTTTTATACATCACTAAAATACGACATGAATATGTACGAAATTAACGGATTAGTGTTTAGACTTATCATGTTGACACAATACTTCTTTATCTTTTTAGTTGTTCTACTGGATCGGGTTTCATGTCGTGTCCGTGTGAGATCCGTGACGTATTCGTATAACACGATAATTTTTGTGTTGCATTCGTGTTCGTGTCGGATCGTGTCGTTTTCGTACAATTCGATAATATTTATGTATATTTAAAATTAATTTAATTATTATTTTATATATTTTTATTTTTTTTTTATTAATTTATTTTTAAAGATTTATATGAATTTATTATTTCATGTCGTGTTGTGTCGTGTCAACACGAAAAAAATTATGTCATATTCTTGTTCAGTCGTATCCGTATTAGTACATTTTATGTCGTGTTCATGTTCGTATTGGACAGATACTTAATGGGTCGTGTTCGTGTTTGATCTTATCATGTCGACACGATAACGACCCAATATACACGAATTGTCAGTCCTAAAAATTAAGTGGAGCATTGACTTTTTCCACTAGAAATAATTTCTGCTGTAGTTAATTCGAATTTCTTTTGAAGAAAAAGTATTCTAGAAATGTTGGCATGATTAGCAAAAATCCCCTGAACTTTTGCGATGGCATCATAAGCTTAGATCCCTTGGTGTGGTAATACATGCTTCCTTGTCCACTGAAATCCTCCGACGGCAGGTGGAGGCGGTGCTTCTTCCATGCTGCGACCATACCCTAACGAGGCTGGTTAACAAACTCTTGTCCGGCTTCAACTTGATATAGAGCTTGGATCCCAAGAAAAACATGACGCTGGCAAACAACATGAGGCCAACGGGGACCCCGAAACCGATGACCCAGCCGAATTTGTTCTGGATGTAGACCACAACTGTGAGGGCTACCATGAGGGATACTCTGACGGAGGCATAGTACCATTTGAAGAAAGTGAGGAGGACTCTCTGGTTGTACCATATACCGTATCGAAAATTACGGTATGCAAAATTTCATATCGATACTGTGACGACCCGACTTCCCAAGGAAGTACGGATCATATGGATCGTCACTGGTATAGTAAGGCAGCGGATATAAACACAACTAATCCATGCAATTAACCATTTAACTACTCAATAATGCATAGACAACAAGGGATAAACTGTTCAATACCAATTCGAGTCACAGAAGGACTCGTCAAAAGGTTCAAGGTTCAACAATAACCCAATCAGGGCACAATTCAAGGAACGAGGTACGACCTCCAATTCAATACGGAATAAGCAGTTATAATCAAAACATTAATAATATCAGAGTTAGGCAGCAAATAAGCATGTGGACATGCATATGACGATGCATGCCCAAGGTTCTAGAAACCTTTCTAATTAAGTCACAAAACAACTGCTACTCTGCACCACCTCGCACCCATCATCGATCCTTGCTCAACCTGCACATCAAAAACGAGATGCAGGGCTAAGTACAAAAGTACTCGATGGACTCGCTGTCGAAAACATTTTCTTTCCCAAAAGTTATTGATCTTCCCACAATAGCGCATGAGGATTTTAGTTAAAGACTCATGCCTATCAAATATTTTATCATTTTTTTCCAAAGCGCTCGATCAACTATTTTATCACGTTGTTCCATATCCGATAATTCATTCATCAATCATACGCTCATTCATTCGCAAGACTATGGAGGTGGCCACCTACACATAGTCGCCGTGGACCGTCGAGGTAGCTAACCTTAACACACAACACATCGTACACAATCCGAGTTAGTTCTCAACTAAGTCGGATCCGATCGTTACTCCTTTTTAACGCTATGGACCAACTTATTCACATATACCAATCAATTCTCGTCCCACATTCGACAAATCAACCTCGATATGGACACAACAAAACATAAATATTCGCATCAATAACAGCTCATGCGATAATATTTCATAAAGCTTTTGTAAATCATGCTTGAGTTATGCATAATCATTTTGTTTCAAGAAAAGCCCACCGCTAATCCAAAGCTTAGTGGTTCTAAATGAAAGGTGGGTGTGTGTCCTTCCTCAAGAACTACGCCCGATCGAACCCTTCATAAGAAAATAGCCGTTTAGGTTCTTTCTATCGATCGATGGTCGCTTATAAATTACGACTTAAAGTTCCCAATTAGTGGTCTCTTTATGATTTTATGTGATTGTTTTAAGATAATTTCTATTATCTTACATCCCCATTCTCAAGCTATATTACCTCATCGCTCATAAGTGAACTTCAATTATGAATCACAATCATATAACCTTAGTTTTATTATAACGTTATTACGCTATAGGTTGTCGGTAATCAAATTATGATTGGTAAATTAGATATTCTCAAGCCACCAACTAGACTTAACAATTATAGTTACGCCCTAGTAGGTTATGCTCGACGACTGTCGATTAGCACGATAATTAAAAGTGGAATATCGACTTACAATTCAAGTGGACATATGCTATCATGTAAGTAATTAGTACTTAAGAATAAATGAAGTACTTCGGGAATATCGACTCGGCTTTTGAGATATAAGGATCGACATCTCATGTTCGAATCGCTGCTTACACATTACGATATGTGTATTTAACTTAACTCACGGAGGTTACATATGTCGATAATCGTTATTCATTATCGAGTTGTGTTTACGCCCAACTAATATCGTATTGAGTTGTCGTTATCAATATTAACGTTGTAGCTCGACTTTTGGTTTTTCTAACGAGAACTCGCATTCGAGTGTCCTTTATTAAATAGAAAACCCTAATTTGTGTCTAACTTCGATTCTCGTTAATTCCTTCTTGTTATCGAAATTGGTCGATTCCTTCGATTCTCGACATATAGTATTATGTTATTTACGTTTGGGTTTCGCTTGTCGGCACAACATAAACACGAACATCCAACACCAAACAATACCATACACAACATAAACTATACTAAAGCATTAGAAAACCCTAATTTCTAACATAATACACAATCATTGTGTAAGTGTGCATGTTGTTCCATTCATCCACTCTAATCACAACCATTCATTCCAAGTTTATAATTTCACTATCATAGCATCATTTAACATTAGAATCGAACTCATACTTAGCCATTTTGTTACGCTTTCGATAATTAGCAACAATTAGCATATGTATCCAATAAATTTCAATAAAATCATGTTATACCCTATCATACTATAGAAGTTAATTATCAACCCAATATCATCATATAAAATTTTAAAACATAGGTTAAAATTGTCCAAAGTTTTCGTAATCACAATTTAGTGAGCTTTGGTGTTCAAAAATTCCACAAAATTATATCATGCTTATACCATATACTAAACATGAAATATCACTCCATATCATGCATTAAAATTTTAAACCCATGCTTTCTATCCTAATTTCATTTCGGTAATTTCATGTATATATATATATACATATTCAATAAATTCCAACCTTGCACAAAATGGTTATATGTGCAATAACATGTAATATTAACATCAAACATTAACCAATATTTCATAATATCACATATCCTATTATTTTTAACAACAAAAATCAAATAAATCATTATATATATATATAATGTAGCTCACGGTTTTCTCATCAAAAATAGGAGAGGTGTTTGAATAAATTCAAGGTTAATATATGATGTTCATATCATACCCTAAACACCATATCTCAACTATTTTCAACAAACAAAAATCAAACAATACTCTAAAAGTATATAAATATAATCGGTCAAAATAAAATAAAATAGGAGATGTGTTTCAAAAATTCCAAGATTTTTATATGATGTTCACATCATATTTTAAACACCATATCTCAACTATTTTTCAAAATTAAAAATCAAACCATGGCTTAAATAAGCCTCATAACTCACGTTTTTTACAAATAATTTTCAAAAGTATTCTGGAAAATTATGATATTTATACTACATTCTTATAATACATTAGCAAGAAACAATATCAAATAACATTCACAAAATCATGCTTTAACATATTTAAAATAAATAAAGCATAAATCGAAAACAATAAACATGCTCCAAAAATTATGAAATTTTTACAGTAGCCTTAGAACATTATTCTAAGCATTTTTCATTCATGGCTTAAGAGCATTTGAAGGCTCTCAAGTCACGAAAATAAATGAGGAGCAAACTAGGTTTTTAAACCCAAAAAATCAAACAAAAATTCCACCCATTAGGATGGAAGAGGATGATGAATAATACATTCCTATGGTCTTAGAAAGATTATTTGAGTATGGTAGGGTTTGAAAGGAGGATTAAAGGCTCCAAAGTGTGAAGAACAATGGAGAGAATTTGAAAAAAGAGAGAGAAAATGTTCCAAAGTGTGAGAGGCTGCAATGGCATGAAAATGCTGCTGTGTTACAGCCTAATGGGCTGTCCTTAGCTCATTTGGGGTGGTCTTGGTGGTAGTTGGGAGGTGGATTGGTCAAATTACCTGCTTTCGCATGTTAATACCGACTCTTAAGTTTTAACGCTTCGATTGATTTCGGAACCTTAAGGTTTTATTTTATTAAAAGCCTCCAAATGACTTATTTTAATGATTATAAAATTTATAAAGTTCGGACGTCGTCCGATAAGTCAATTCCGAGTTATCGCGAAAATGGCGTCACGATTAAATTATACCATTCAAAAATTCTATTGAATTTTGAGCTTTCAACATTTATTTGAGTCTTATAAATCATATTTTATTGATTTAGACCCTTGGTTCGAGTTTCGGTCGCTCGGATCAATTTAGGGTTTTCCAGATATTTTACCCTGCTCTGTTAAGTTCTTCAGAATTTCTTCTAAATTGATTCTTATAATTTCTAAATTCATAATAAATTATTCCTTCATGATTTTGGTTGTTATCACCATTTATTACGATTAGCACGGACTGGAAGTTGTTCCGCTCAGAATAGTGTTTTAAGATCGACCGCAAGATGCCCTAAAATTCTCATTCTTTGCATTCTCACATGTTTTCGTGTGAGGATTCTAAAATGAAACTGCTCGTGGAGATTCATTCTCGATCTTTCATTCTATGTTCAGCTACTCGTAAAACCCTAATCCCAGAGACTAGTTATCGCTGATTTCTTTAGTATTCGATCTCCGAATCGATTCTAATTCTTTTCATTGGTTTCTTAAACATAATTAATGACTAAATACTACAAATAATTGGTCTAAGCATCACCAATTAAAGTTTTAAATTTTTCGTGTTATTACATACCATCCCCTTAAAGAAAATTTCGTCCGAAATTTGCTAACCTTGAAAAGATCCGGTATTTCTCCTCATGGCTGATTCTAGCTCCCTGTGTTGCTTCTTCTTGTCCATGGTGTTCCATAGAACTTTCACCAACGGTATCTCTTTGTTCCTTAAATTTTGATACGCCGGTCTAAAATTTCCGTAGTAGCTTCTACGTAACTCATATTGTCATCGAGGACAATATCCGCCGGCAGTATCACGTGGTCGGGTCGTATGTACTTCCTTAGTTGTGAAACGTGGAACACATTGTGCACGTTTCAAAACTCGCGGCAATGCAAGTCCTGTAGTCACCGGTCCTATTCTTTCCAAGATTTCATAGGTCCTATGAAACGTGGTCGTAGTTTTCCTTTATTCCAAATCTCACGATCCCTTTGACGGAGAAATCTTCAAGAAGACTTTGTCTCCCACGCCAAAATGCGCTTCAGGCGACGCTTGTCAAGATACGACTTTGTCGGCCTTGAGCCTCCTTGATCCGTCATGGATCCGTCTCACAATCTCGATCATTTCGCCTACGTAGTCGTCCTAATACTCTCCTTTCTCCCACTTCATCCCAAGAGAGGGTGATCGACATTTCTTTCCATAAAGAGCTTCAGACGGGCCATTCCAATTGTTGCCGGTAGTCGTTATTGTAGGGAATTCCATGTTGGCAACACTTGTTCCCAACTTCTCCTCTATCGAGGACGACGGTTCTCAACATGTCTTCCAGCGCTTGAATGGTCCTTTCGCATCGCCCATCCGTCTGCGGGTGGAACGCTGATCGAAATGTAGTCGAGTTCCCAATTCCTTTTGTAAACTCATCCGTAATCCTGGATGTAAATTTCAATCTCTATCGACGTAATAGTCTTCGAACTCCATGTAGACGTATGACCTCCTGACGCATAACCGTGTTAGTCTGTTCGATCCATGTGTTATCGGAATGGGTAGAAAATGCGCCTGGTCAAACGATCGATGATGACCCAAATAGCGGTATTTCCTCTTTGTGATTTGGGTAGCCCTGCAACAAAGTCCACGGCTATATCATCCCATTTCCATTCCGGTATATCTAGCGGTTGTAAGGTTCCATACGGTCGCTGGTGAAGTGCTTTCACTTGTTGGCACGCCAAACAACGCCTACGAACGAAGTTACGCCTCGCTCATTCCATCCCACCAAAATTTCTTTTCGAGGTCTTGGTACATTTTGGTGCTTCCGGATGCGTGTGTAAGAAGTCTCATGGGCTTCCTTCAAGATTTTGCCCTAAGCCCTTCGCCTCGGGACACCCACTTCCGTCAGACAAAGAAAACATTATCTGCTTCTTTAAAATTCTTGTGGTTGTTGTCCTTGTTCTTAGCTCAGATTCCTCTAGCTTCTCGCCTTCCTCCGAGCTTCTAAGATTCGACACTTAAGCCCTGGATTGCAATCAACGCTGTAATACAACCTCTATTGTCAAAGACCTGTCTATGACTTCGATGTTCATCATCCGAAATTCCTTTATAAGAATTTCCTCACGATCGAGGAGACATCCCAAACTAGGGTGGGATTTATGACTCAAGGCATCGACTACAACATTAGCCTTGCTCGGTGGTAATTGATACCACAATCGAATCCTTCACTAGCTCTAACCATCTACGTTGCCTCATGTTAAGATCCTTCGCTCAAAGAAATATTTCGTGCTCTTATGGTCAAGATAGATCTCACATCTAACTCCATAAAGGTGATGCTCCAAATCTTTAAGGCATGTACGATCACCGCTAATTCCTGTGTCGTGCGAGGATAGTTCAACTCATGTATGCGTAATCGCTTCAAGCATAAGCAATAACCTTATCTTCTTGCATCAACACACATCCTAGTCCATTCTTTGAAGCATCCGTAGATTGTGTACCCTTTATCCGCCTCGGCATCGCTAGTACAGTGCCGTTGTCAAGAACTCCTTCATCTCGAAACTAGCCTCACACTCGGCGGTCCAAGTGTACTTGATTCCTTTTCAAACAATTGGGTCATGGATCGGGATATCGTTGAAAATCCTCGATAAATCGTCGATAGTAGCCGGAAAGTCCTAAGAAAATTTCATTCGGTTCTTTGGTGATTCCCATTCTCGAACGGTATCAATATTCGAGGGTCTACTTTGATTCCTCACGGACACGATGTGACCTAAGAATGTCACTCGCCAACCGTAATTCACACTTACAAACTGGCAAAGAGTTGCTCGCCTTAATGTTTGTAGCACAGCTCTCAAGTGCTCTTTGTGTTCTAGGTTATTCTTAGAGTATATTAAGATATCGCCTATGAACACTAAGACTAATTTGTCTAAGTATGGGTGGAACACCTGCTCATAATATCCATAAATACCGCCGGGCATTTGTAAGTCCAAAGGGCATCACGATGAATTCGAAATGACCATACCTTGTACGGAAAGCCGCTTTAGGTACATCCTCCGTCTAATCCTCAATTGGTGATATCCCGACTTTAGATCTATCTTTGAAAAGACTCGCTCCTTTAAGTTGATCAAACAGATCGTCAATTGGGGCAAGGATACTTATTCTTAAGAGTTATCTTGTTTAACTCTCGATAGTCTATGCACATCCTCGGTGTACCATCCTTCTTTTCACGAAAAGGACAGTGCTCCCATGGAGACACACTGGTCTAATGAATCCTAACCCAAGAGTTCTTGTAGTCGATCTTTAATTCCTCAAGCTCCTTTGGTGCCATCCGTATGGAGCTGACACCGGGCGTAACTCGGTTCGAGGTCGATCATGAACTCGATCCGTCGGTTTGGCGGTAATCCTAGTAGTTCATCGGAAACACATCGATACCTTCACGATCGGGACGCCTTCATCCTCCTCTCATTCTCGATCTTCTTCGAGGTAAACGAGGTAGGCATGGTTCTCGGTCTTGTTCAAGAACGCCCTTGCTCAGTAGTGCGGATATAATTGGAACTCTCCTCCCATGTTGATCCCGTGAAAGTCGGTAGATTCCTCTCCCGGTGTTGGAAAGAAATTTTCTTTCATTACACGTGATGGTCGCACTATGTTCGGTTAACCAATCCATTCCTAGGATTATGTCCACATCCGTCATAGGTATGACGTGAAGGGTATCTCACATGACCTTAAGTGAGCCTAGTCCAAGTTCTAGGTTCGAGCATATGTGGGTTACCGTTTATGCCTCCCATCGGGAAGAAATTTCATAATTTGTTCAACGATTAGTGGTCTAATCCTAAATTCTCTACCATGCTTCAAAGAATAAAGGAATGCGAGCGCCAAGATCAAACAAGAGGATAACAGCATTTGGAGGAGTATTCCATACCGCCAAGTTTCCTTGGTTCCTGGCGCTCTTGCGGAAAGTTTTTTCCGGTTGAGGCGAGGCCCTCGATTGTCGGGCGGCCGTTGTTGCCGATAAAGTTGTTGTGGTTGCGCGCGCCGCCGCTATTGTTGTTGTTGTTGCCGTGGTCGCGCTGTTAGGGATGTCGCATCGCCGCCGCGGTTGTCGCCATTGTTGTCGCCGCTGCCACCGTGGTTGATATGGTCGCTGATTCGCCGATAGATCGAACCGGGGCTGTTGTTGGATCGGTTGAGCTTGATAGCCCGGACCGGCTGGACTTGGTTGGGCACATTCGACGGCCATTTCCTCCTCTGGCGTGTCCTGTGGCGGGCCCTCGAGTAGTGGCCCTTCCGCCACACTGAAGCATCCGTCATTCGTGAACGCGCATGCCCCTTACGACTCCTATGGCACCGGGGCACATGGGAGCTTCACGAATTTTGGTTTCCGCCAGACGCGGGTACCATGGGCGCCCATTCCCCGCCTGCGCCTGGATGGCACGTTATTTCTCGCCATGGCCTCCCATCGGCCCCGCCTGTCGATCCTGCGCCTTGGTGGGGTCCTTCCCACTTCCTCTTCCCGCGATCTCCTAGGCGAGTCTGGGATACACGATGACGACTCTATCTTTAGGCAAGGCACCGATGTCCAATGCCCGACCGAGGGCCTCACGGTAAGTCGATCTCCGTGACCAGCCAACGACACTGATCTCATGGCGAGTCCCGCCCAAATTTCTCGGCCCTCTCTCGCGGTGTCGACCACCGAGGTGCATACCGTGACATTTCACGTAACGCACGGTCGTAATCGGTGACCGTGGTCTTCCTCGCGCAAGTTGTAAAACTCGTGCTCCTTCCTCTTCCGTAACTCTTAGGAATGTACTTCTCGACACTTCCTCTTTGAATTCCTCCTGTGAGAAACTTTCCGCTTCTTCCTCCGTCGTGGTTTTTCTTCGCCCCACCAAAAGTCGGCGGCCAATCATCCGGAAGGCAACGATCCCGTGATGATGCAAGGAGGAAATTGAAGATTCGCTCCAGAGCGCGAATCCACAGTTCAGCGTCCACGGGATTCCCAGTCCCGTTGAAGGTCGGTGGGTTTTGCCTGAGGAATAGTTCCTTAATCCTTCTTGCCGGTAGTGGTGGTAGAGGAATATCCTCTCCTTCGAGTGTAACCTCGCGGTTTTTCCTTCTCGGCGGCATTCTATCATTATTAAATATACGCAATCAAATATCTTCTTATACCATCCATCAGGATCATACATATCTTAACGAGGTATGTATATATAATCGTAGTCATACATCTAGCACATCCTAACACCACTTATCACAACATCAAAATCAATGGCCTCACGAGCTATCATCATATCAAAACAAATGCCTCTACGAGAACTTTCATCGTTGTTTTGAGATTTACTAAAAGAGAGCCGTGCACGGAGTGTGATATCCCAAAAGCTTATATCGCCCCTCCACGCACTTAGTCACGGTATGTAACAACATCTAAACGCTACCGAGTTTATCAAAATAAGGGTTCATGTCTGAACGACCCATCGATCCGCACACATCACAAGATATATAGAAGTATATAAACAAAACACCATCTAATCCTAAGAATTAGATACATAATCGCCCGGGGTTTAAAAAGGGCTCGGTGTGTCGGAGTCAGAACTAGGAGTATGGGTACTATAAACTTCCTCCATCTCATCGTCAGCAGCAGTGTCCTCCCTGTGATTCTCTCCCGGTCCTTCTTCTTCAACCTCGGCCGAGTGTGGGAGCCACAGCCTCTGACTCTAATAACTCTAGCTTCTCCCATAGCAGCTAGGTCTCACCGATCTCAACCATGATTTCATAGGCAATGGCTAGAAACGAAGAATTAACAAGACGGGCATAGGTTTCTCTCACGGCGATACAGCTAGGGCCATGTGGATGATCAACTCCAAAGTATCATGGCATAGGGTCCGTAAGGGGTGGCAACGGTTCGACTAGGGAAACGCTCGGTAGGTAGAGGTGGCCGATATGGAATGATCGGCGATGATGGTCTCAGACGGCAATGACGGGCTCAATCTTACCGCGAAGATCGAAAATGAGTTGTCGAGGATGGAAAGATCCACTCGAATGTGTTCCCCGCCACAGCCAGCAAGAATACAGTCCATCGATGCCACGCAAGGCACCTCCGGATGAAGCCACCGACTCTCATTACGCCTGTGTATTCTCGCCGTGAGACGCAATCCACAAGGTGCAGCCCATATACCATGAATACGCAGTTCGTGGTCGACGGAACGGGTAAGTCTACCTCAAGATCAAGCCTCTCGGCGATTTATATATGTATTCGATGATATCTCGCGTACATCCCTGCTTTGGGTGGCGCTTTCAATCACCGAGTACACCATCGTAGTATGACGCATCACGGCATGTGCAGCAGTCCGATGATGCATGAAGTGAGCAAAGAACTTGTCGACGTGGTCTCCTCGGGCACATCTAGTAGGAACAAGAGGAACGCATAACCTCCTCGTGTGTGGCTCTACAGATAAAAGACGCCTAGTCGTAAAACTTATCCGAACCATAATCTTATATCCTATATTCCTAAGTTCTTATGAAACTACTTTCATGGTTTGGTCTTCGGGAAGAGACCAGATGGTCTCTTAGGGTGGAACAAACTTTCAATGTCTAGCCTTTGAGTAAGGCTAAGTGGTCACCTTATCTTATCGGGTCTTCGATTTCTTATTTCTATTCACGTTATAGGATCATATCATATCCGTTCTCATTATGCACTTACAATTCATCATTTCTTTTTATACCTTCATAACGTTATACTTTTATTCTTTTCATTTATGCCACTATAGAGGCAACACGCATGGTGTTCGAAATTCCTTCACATATAGAGGTTGAGACTCATAACAATGCGAACCTCCGCTACAATCATTTCATCATCGTAGACTCGCTGCTCATCATCGAATCCGCTCGGATTGTGATTCTTAAGATTTCTATGTTCTCGCTCTTTCTTAGTATTTCGCTCAATTGGGGTACTTATGTTCTCATACTAAGTTCGGCGCAGCGGATCATGCGCCTTAAGAGTCTATGTTCTCATGGGGAAACATACTCATTTATATCATGCTTCTATCATGCTCAGATACAACAAGAAACACAAATCGCGACACCTTGTGCGATAATCAACATTCTCATTTAATCACTTACTAAGCTCCTAAAGCTTGTAACTATCATTCAAGCTAATGACTAGTCAATTGAAACAACTTTTCAATTTCAAAATTTCCATTTTCCAAATATTTTCAATTTCCCAACAAGGCAATATTGAAATTCCAATTCACATTTCATATACTCCAATCATTTCAAAACAACCTTTAGTTGAAACAGCTACCTTCTTCCTCGCTGAAAGGTGACGACGATGGAGTGCAAGCAAGAGTGACCAAACCTAAACAATTTCTAGACTCAACTTTCAACTCGTGATTCAAGGAAATGGTTTCTAGGGTTCAGAGCGAACAAGTGCTCTGATACCACTTTGTGACGACCCGACTTCCCAAGGAAGTACGGATCATATGGATCGTCACTGGTATAGTAAGGCAGCGGATATAAACACAACTAATCCATGCAATTAACCATTTAACTACTCAATAATGCATAGACAAAAAGGGATAAACTGTTCAATACCAATTCGAGTCACAGAAGGACTCGTCAAAAGGTTCAAGGTTCAACAATAACCCAATCAGGGCACAATTCAAGGAACGAGGTACGACCTCCAATTCAATACGGAATAAGCAGTTATAATCAAAACATTAATAATATCAGAGTTAGGCAGCAAATAAGCATGTGGACATGCATATGACGATGCATGCCCAAGGTTCTAGAAACCTTTCTAATTAAGTCACAAAACAACTGCTACTCTGCACCACCTCGCACCCATCATCGATCCTTGCTCAACCTGCACATCAAAAACGAGATGCAGGGCTAAGTACAAAAGTACTCAGTGGACTCGTTGCCGAAAACATTTTCTTTCCCAAAAGTTATTGATCTGCCCACAATAGCGCATGAGGATTTTAGTTAAAGACTCATGCCTATCAAATATTTTATCATTTTTTCCAAAGCGCTCGTCGAACTATTTTATCACGTTGTTCCATATCCGTAATTCATTCATCAATCATACGCTCATTCATTCACAAGACTATGGAGGTGGCCACCTACACATAGTCGCCGTGACCGGTCGAGGTAGCTAACCTTAACACACAACACATCGTACACAATCCGAAAGTTAGTTCTCAACTAAGTCGGATCCGATCGTTATTCTTTTTAACGCTATGGACCAACTTATTCACATATACCAATCAATTCTCGTCCCACATTTGGACAAATCAACCTCGATATGGACACAACAAAACATAAATATTTGGCAATAATAACAGCTCATGCGATAATATTTCATAAAGCTTTGTAAATCATGCTTGAGTTATGCATAATCATTTTGTTTCAAGAAAAGCCCACCGCTAATCCAAAGCTTAGTGGTTCTAAATGAGCAGGTGGGGTGTCCTTCCTCAAGAATTCACGCCCGATCGAACCCTTCATAAGAAAATAGCCGTTTTTAGGTTCTTTCTATCGATCGATGGTCGCTATAAATTACGACTTAAAGTTCCCAATTAGGTCTCTTTATGATTTTATGTGATTGTTTTAAGATAATTTCTATTATCTTACATCCCCAATTCTCAAGCTATATTACCTCATCGCTCATAGTGAACTTCAATTATGAATCATATATTCCGAGTCTACCGACTCTTAACCTTAGTTTTATTATAACGTTATTACGTTATAGGTTGTCGGTCATCAAATTATGATTGGTAAATTAGGATATTCTCAAGCCACTAACTAGACTTAACAATTATAGTTACGCCCCAGTAGGTTATGCTCGACGACTTGTCGATTAGCACGATAATTAAAAGTGGAATATCGACTTACAATTCAAGTGGACATATGCTATCATGTAAGTAATTAGTACTTAAGAATAAATGAAGTACTTAGAGAATATTGACTCGGCTTTTGAGATATAAGGATCGACATCTCATGTTCGAATCTTTGCTTACACATTACGATATGTGTATTTAACTTAACTCACGGAGGTTACATATGTCGATAATCGTTATTCATTATCGAGTTGTGTTTACGCCCAACTAATATCGTATTGAGTTGTCGTTATTGAATATTAACGCCAGTAGCTCGACTTTGGTTTTTCTAACGAGAACTCGCGATTCGAGTGTCCTTTTATTAAATAGAAAACCCTAATTTGTGTCTAACTTCGATTCTCGTTAATTCCTTCTGTTATCGAAATTGGTCGATTCTTTCGATTCTCGTACATATAGTATTATGTTATTTACGTTTGGGTTTCGGTTTGTTTGCACAACATAAACACGAACATCCAACACCAAACAATACCATACACAACATAAACTATACTAAAGCATTAGAAAACCCTAATTTCTAACATAATACACAATCATTGTGTAAGTGTGCATGTTGTTCCATTCATCCACTCTAATCACAACCATTCATTCCAAGTTTATAATTTCACTATCATAGCATCATTTAACATTAGAATCGAACTCATACTTAGCCATTTTGTTACGTTTTCGATAATTAGCAACAATTAGCATATGTGTCCAATAAATTTCAATAAAATCATGTTATACTCCTATCATACTATAGAAGTTAATTATCAACCCAATATCATCATATAAAATTTTAAAACATAGGTTAAAAATTGTCCAAAGTTTTCGGTAATCACAATTTAGTGAGCTTTGGTGTTCAAAAATTCCACAAAATTATATCATGCTTATACCATATACTAAACATGAAATATCACTCCATATCATGCATTAAAATTTTAAACCCATGCTTTCTATCCTAATTTCATTTCGGTAATTTCATGTATATATATATATACATATTCAATAAATTCCAACCTTGCACAAAATGGTTATATGTGCAATAACATGTAATATTAACATCAAACATTAACCAATATTTCATAATATCACATATCCTATTATTTTTAACAACAAAAATCAAATAAATCATTATATATATATATAATGTAGCTCACGGTTTTCTCATCAAAAATAGGAGAGGTGTTTGAATAAATTCAAGGTTAATATATGATGTTCATATCATACCCTAAACACCATATCTCAACTATTTTCAACAAACAAAAACCAAACAATACTCTAAAAGTATATAAATATAATCGGTCAAAATAAAATAAAATAGGAGATGTGTTTCAAAAATTCCAAGATTTTTATATGATGTTCACATCATATTTTAAACACCATATCTCAACTATTTTTCAAAATTAAAATCAAACCATGGCTTAAATAAGCCTCATAACTCACGTTTTTACAAATAATTTTCAAAAGTATTCTGAAAATTATGATATTTATACTACATTCTTATAATACATTAGCAAGAAACAATATCAAATAACATTCACAAAATCATGCTTTAACATATTTAAAAATAAATAAAGCATAAATCGAAAAACAATAAACATGCTCCAAAAATTATGAAATTTTTACAGTAGCCTTAGAACATTATTCTAAGCATTTTTCATTCATGGCTTAAGAGCATTTGAAGGCTCTCAAGTCACGAAAATAAATGAGGAGCAAACTAGGGTTTTTAAACCAAAAAAAATCAAACAAAAATTCCACTCCATTAGGATGGAAGAGGATGATGAATAATACATTCCTATGGTCTTAGAAAGATTATTTGAGTATGGTAGGGGTTTGAAAGGAGGATTAAAGGCTCCAAAGTGTGAAGAACAATGGAGAGAATTTGAAAAAAGAGAGAGAAAATGTTCCAAAGTGTGAGAGGCTGCAATGGCACGAAAATGCTGCTGTGTTACAGCCTAATGGGCTGTCCTTAGCTCATTTGGGGTGGTCTTGGTGGTAGTTGGGAGGTGGATTGGTCAAATTACCTGCTCGACATGGTAATACCGACTCTTAAGTTTTAACGCTTTCGATTGATTTCTGAACCTTAAGGTTTTATTTTATTAAAAGCCTCCAAATGACTTATTTTAATGATTATAAAATTTCATAAATTTCGGACGTCGTCCGATAAGTCAATTCCGAGTTATCATGAAAACTGCT
Source organism: Salvia rosmarinus (assembly GCA_036937905.1). Classification (NCBI taxonomy): domain Eukaryota; kingdom Viridiplantae; phylum Streptophyta; class Magnoliopsida; order Lamiales; family Lamiaceae; genus Salvia; species Salvia rosmarinus. The sequence continues at coordinate 115,074 of JAODLM010000726.1, forward strand.
GTCATGCGATTAAATTACGCCCATTCAAAAATTCTATTGAATTTTAAGCTTTCAACATTTATTTGAGTCTTATAAATCATATTTTATTGATTTAGACCCTTGTTTCGAGTTTCGGGTCGTTCGGATCAATTTAGGGTTTTCCAGATATTTTACCCTTGTTTCTGCTAAGTTCTTCAGAATTCCTTCTAAATTGATTCTTATAATTTCTAAATTCATAATAAATTATTCTTTCATGATTTTGGTTGTTATCACCATTTATTACGATTAGCACGGATGGAAGTTGTTCCGCTCAGAATAGTGTTTTAAGACTCGACCGCAAGTATGCCCGAAAATTCTCATTCTTTGCATTCTCACATGTTTTCGTGTGAGGATTCTAAAATGAAACTGCTCGTGGAGATTCATTCTCGATCTTTCATTCTATGTTCAGTTACTCAGAAAACCCTAATCCTAGAGGACTAGTTATCGCTTTTGATTTCTTTAGTATTCGATCTCCTAATCGATTCTAATTGCTTCATTGGTTTCCTTAAACATAATTAAGGACTAAATACTACAAATAATTGGTCTAAGCATCACCAATTAAAGTTTTAAATTTTTCGGTTATTACAGATATCAGCATCGAACTGTTCAACATACCGAAAGTCGATATATCGAAGATTACGGTATGATAAAATTTTATATCGTTACCGTACCGACTTTTACGGTATATTGTACCGGACTTCGGTATACCGAAATTACCGAAAATTGCAGAAATTTTCTAAAATTACTGAAAATTGCCGGATTTTCGAAAATTATCGAAATTATCAAAAATTACTTAATTATAAATATAGGTATATAAATATGAATATGTGACTCGTACTTGTATATTTTTATATACTTTATATTTATATATACTTTATTATAATTAACTATATTGATATTCTAATTTTAAAAATAATTAGTAAATCATGTAATTACTTCTCAAGTTTTATAATTAACTATGATGATAATATATTATTATAATCTAGTGTCATTAACTAAATATATTGATATTATAATATACATGAAAATATATATTAATATAAAATACATATATAGTTATTGAAAGTTTAAAGCATATGTCTAACATAAGTATTTTTATTATGTACTAATAATATCGACATACCATTATGAATTGAATATTATATTTAGTATCATTTGATTATATTTATCCCATTTACCGATTATAATTAGATATATAAATATAACTATATAACTCGTACTTATGTATTTAATTTTATGTATCTCATTGCATTAATTCTTATTTTTTTTATTTTACATCATAATATACATAAAAGTATATATTAAGATTTGATTAAAATAAAAATCATATACCGTTATCAAAAGTTTAAAATGTTTGTAAAATATAAGTTATTTTCATTATGTAATAGTAATATAGACTATACTACAAATTGAATATACCATTTAACATAATCTATTATATAATTTATATTTTTTCTATTTATTTACTTTTCAAAGTCTATTTAAAAGTTATAATTATTTTAAACTCATTGTAAATTAGTTATATAACATAGATGTGACTTAGTTTATAATTATAATTTTATTAAGTATAAAAGTTCTTATTCATTTTAACTATCAATAATAACATATTTTATAATTTATCATTAATTATGAATAAATATATGTTTTAAAGTTAATAATAATTATATATAATAAATAAGTATTATATTTCGTATCAGATACCAGATACCGAAAATTCGGTATGTACCGCGGTACGGGTACCGATAAAGGTATATATCGAAATTTTTGCTATGTACCGCGGTACGGTATATATCGGTATACTGCAGTATCCAAAAAAATGATACTGTTATGGTACCGAAAATCAACGGTACGGTATATTGAAAATTCGATATTTTCGATATTTTTTCGGCACGATAAGTCCGGTATATCGATTTTTCGGTATTTTTTCCACCCCTAGTATTAGTATATTTCATGTCGTGTTCATGTTCGTATTGGACATATACTTTATGGATCGTGTTCGTGTTTGATCTTATCGTGTCGACACAATAACAATCCGATGCGCAGAAATTGTTAGCCCTAAAATTAAGTGGAGCATTGACTTTTTCCACTAGAAATAATTTCTGCTGTAGTTAATTCGAATTTCTTTTGAAGAAAAAGTATTCTAGAAAGGTTGGCATGATTAGCAAAAATCTCCTGAGCTTTTGCGATGGCATCATAAGCTTGGATCCCTTGGTGTGGTAATACATGCTTCCTTGTCCACTGAAATCCTCCGACGGCAGGTGGAGGCGGCGCTTCTTCCACGCTGCTACCATAACTTGAACGAGGCCGGTTAACAAACTCTCGTCGGGCTTCACCTTGACATAGAGCTTGGATCCCCGGAAAAACATGACGCTGGCAAACAGCATGAGACCGACGATGGGGACCCCGAAACCTATGACCCAACCGAATTTGTTCTGGATGTAGAAGACAATGGTGAGGGCTACCATGAGGGATACTCCGACGGAGGCGTAATACCAATTGAAGATATACTTATTGGAAGTTCATTTTGGAAAGTTGATTAGATTCACAAGATATATATCATAATGAAATAGTTTAATAGTGAAATGATTTATGATTTTTTGGATAATATATTAATTTTTATAAGTAACTAAATTTTATTTGATTTTTATGTAACAAAAGTATATAAATGTACTTGTGAAGTAACTAAATTTTGTTATACCTAAAGATATAATAAATATTATCTTGTTGTCGTCACTAAAAACATGTTACTACTTGACAATTTTGTTATAATAAAATGAGAAGAAAAGTAAAGATAAAAGAAATGGCTAATTATATATATATATATATATATATATATATATATATATATATATATATATATATGTTTATAAAGTAATCATGATTTTATGAATATGTGATATATTATACCCATCCGTCCCATTTAAAACGCCTCACTTTTTTAGGGTACGTCCCATTACAAATGTTTTATTCCATTTTAGGAAATAATTATTCCTTCAAAAAGTGTGGGTCCTACCCACTTTTAACACTTTAACTATTTTATACATTTCTCCTAAATACTCGTGTGCAAAGAAATGAGTCACTTTAGGTAGGACGGAAGGAGCATGAGATAACAAATAGAATATTTTTCGAAGGGAGTGTGTGTTTTTTATTTTTTTTAGAAATACTGTAGCTGACATATGAACTGACCAAGAACATTTAATTTTGCAAGCAAGAGACAAAAGTTCTTATTTGTTTTTTTCTTTCTTTAATCAATACCACAACTATGATTGAACAATTCAAAGGATTAGAATCGTGTTATCTCTCTCTCTCAAATTAAAGAATATGTAGCATTATTGGGTTATTAAAACAATTAATGAAAAGAAGAGAGAATATTCTGACCAGAAGAACAGTGACAGTAGCGACGGAAATCACGAGGAATCGACCGAAATATAAATCGGAGATGAAAGCTCCGACGACCGGCAAGAAATTGTAGATGGCTCCCCATATAAGCAAAGTGTTTGTTCCACCGGCGACACTAAAATGATACGATCCCACCAAATATAGTATCATATTTGGCATAAGCCCATATGCTGCAATCTTCTCAAATGCTTCATTTGCTGCATCAATACCATCCACAAAGAACACAGTTAGGTGTAATAAAGAAAAAACCTGCTACAATTTCAATTTCTAGGAGAACAAATTAGATGGAAAATAAAAGAAGTAGAAAATTACCAACAATCATGTCTAGTTTGTTCTCCTTAAAACCCACTTTCAGAATAGAAGATGTAATAAAATATCAAAGCATAGTTTTTTAGGATAAGACATATATAACTTCTATAGATATATGTATGTTATTATATAGTTGAAATATATCTATGATAAAAGGCATGGTGATGAGGCCCCCTTTACGCCTTTCAGCCTTCCCAGAAACCTTAGCTGCCTCTGAATTCTCCATCTTCATCAACTTCCCAATCCAAAAACAAGCAGAAGATGAAGAAGAAGATAGTTTGAAAAATTAATTTGAGCTATTTATTCTACATATGTAAATTGGTGATTTTATCAACGGCTGCAGATGTAATTAATTTGAGCTATTAATTAAAACTCCATTATGCTTGGATTTTTGGGAAAATCATGAGCTAGCTCTTGGTCGGCTTAAATCTGTCTTTTCTAATTCATATTTTTCACCGGAAAAGTTAAGTCATATATTCCCAGCTAATTTCCACTATTGTTATTGCTGATTATTTTGCATTTAAGTAATAGTCCACACCACGACAATAGAAGTTATATTCCCGTGGATAACTAATTAGCCTGATGGGCTTTAGCCCATTTTGAGATCGCTAACATGTAAATTTTCAAATAAAGATAGAGCTATTAGCGTATAAATACATCAATTTTGGGTTCACTTTGATTTTTTCCATGAACTTTAAAAATTATCACAAAATATAAAGAACTAATCACTTTAGGTAGTGTTTACTTTGCATGATTATGTTGGATAGATAAAATTAATCCAACCTAATCAAGTGTTTACTTTTAAGGATTAATATTTGAGGATATCCCAAAGCCCATGATTATTTTAATCCTTTGAATTGTTCTTCATTAATTTTAATCCAACCAATATAGGTAGGATTGAAATAATCCTCAAAATAATGGGAGAATTATTTATCCCAATTTTAATCATTCACTAATCCTTTATAGTAAACAAATGATTGATAGATAAAATTATCTTATCACATATTTAATCCATCAAATAGTCAATCCTTCAAAATGTTAATCATGAAAAGTAAACACTCCCTTAGTGATTTTACCAAGATTTCAAATTCAGGTCAAATTAAATCTGACTTGACATCTCGAAAATTTATCGTATATCATTTATATCATCAGTCGTTTTTTTCCCACGGTGAAATTTCATGATGCCAGGTCAGATTCAATTTGACGTGAATTTAAAATCATGGTAAAATCACTAAAATAATTAAATCTGTGTATTTTGTGATAATTTTTAAAATTCATGGAATAATCCAAAAATGAGTCCAAAGTTGGTGTATTTATTATACACCAATAACCCTATGAAAATTTGCTCGTAGGGAAAGTTACTTTTGTATGTATTGTTTTATTTATGACCTGGAGAACAAACCCTTGCAGAAATACAATCTTGTGTACTTTTCTTATAACAACATATATGCCCTTCCTTCTCCAAATTAATGTCCATGGGTCAAATTAAAATAGATTAATTCCATATAATAGAATATGATTTACAGTTACTATTAAATCAAAGTGCCATCATATCCAATATAAGATTCAATGTAATGACTTTCTCGATGAAAAAAATATTCGATATTAAAGTCGCATTGGGAATGACCTATCACTCAAGTGGATTTTCTTGAAGTCTAAATTCTTAAGTTTGAATTTCACCGACACTTTTTAAATCGAACATGTTACATGTAAGAGGTGGTCTCTTGTGCGGACGTGTGCATGTACGGACAATAATAATTTTCTTCAAGACAAATGATATTTGTCTTCAATATAAATACACTTTCGAATTATAGTTTAAAAAATAAATGATAATTTTCTTCAATGTAAATGATACTTTTGTTAATAACAAATGATATTTTATCCATCAGCACCGTACGAACGGATATGCAGGAGTTTTAGTGTACATGTAAATTTTCAAATGTAATTCACCCCTATATAATTTCACTACATCATTTGCTAATATTAGAATTGTGCTCACCATGAGCAGGCATCACATTTAGTACAACGTACCCATTAATACGCAAAGATCACCATGTAAATTTAGCTATTCAATATTCAAATTGATCATACATATTCTCTTCGTTCTTTTTAAGTGTTTTATACCGTCAAATGACACAAATCAAGAAAGTAAGTAAATTTATATTTATAATCTCATTAATTACCATGATCATAAATACATATATACAACTAATTATCAAATTCCAAGAGTATTAAATAAGGATAAATAGAAAATATATCATAATTTTGCTCTCAAATTACGAATTATGACACTTATTAAAAAACAAGAAAAAGAAAATTTGAAAAAGAATGGGGGGAGTATGATAAAACTAACATCAATCCTGTGTAAAATTAGTCTATATTATATGCCATTGATTGGTTACGCATCGAGGCTTAAATGATCCGACGACAATCGCTAATGAGTGATCATTCGATCACAATGAAGAACAGAACCAAATGAAATTAATTGCAAAACCTTAATAATAACAAGGCGAATGACAACAAGACTACTAAAAAACTGAAATGTGATAATCACATGTGTGGAATAATGGGAGAGAAAATGATAAGAAACAAAACGTTGGATCCTCGCATCCTATGTCAATAAATAGCTGCACAATAGTGACATCACTATGTAAAATATACTGATAACAATATTTTGTCATAATTCTGATGCAGTAGCAAACTCGAAGGAACCAAGAACCCACAAGGCGATGAAACACATAGAGAGGAAGTATCATATTATACGAGAAATCGTACGACGAGGTGACATGATTATAGAGAAGATTGGTACTGCGAACAACCTAGTTGACTCATTCAAGAGGAGTCTGCCACAAATAGTCTACGACGAAAATGTTCGAGGACTTGGATTGTGCAAGATGGCCCCCACTTAGAAAGAAAACTTTTGTATAAGTGGAAGAAGAAAAGTGATGGTGTTGTTTGTAATAACTAGTAGGGAGACACATTATATACTAAAAGTTTGCTTTAATATAAGTGGAAGATTGTTGAATTTATATACTGAAAGTAGAATGGTTGAGCTCGTATACAACATTTCCTGTTACCACTATTACAATCTCATATCTGAGTTGTTTACTTGATTGCATATGTTGTCTCATTATCTCATACAAAAATTAAATCATACAGTGTGTAGAAGATCACAGAAGTATGTATGATTGGTTAAGATAGTTGAGATATAAATGAGATATAAAAAGGATAGACCATGGGGTTTTCCCGTTGTCTATATTGTGATAGACGACGGGGATTTCCCCGTGGTCTATAGTCGGCCCTAATAGACTATACCTTGATAGACAACGGGGTTTTTTGTAATAGACAATGGGGGTTCTCAGTGGTCTATAACCGAAATTCTTGTAGTGACAGTTGAGATAACTTGATGACGAGTTGTTGGTATAGGCTGCAGTATAGATAAGAAGTGACTTGACTTGGTTGCTTGTCTATATTGATATGTCTTGACGTATTGATGGATCACAGTGAAATAAGTTCTTCTATCTGACTGCCGTGAGAACATAGATCTCGATGACTTTATATTGATATAAATCTCGATAAGGTTTTAGGTGAGTATTAGTTACTGACCATCACTTTGACTTGTTATGGGTGAAGATTACATGAGGTAACCCAAGATTCTCTGCATCTTGGGTGGTGACAGTACTTGTATATCATGCTAATTACCTGTACCGAGTCACCGTATCCGTTTATGATGATGACGTCCCCTTAAGGAGCTCAAAATGTTTATTGTACTAAACACTGCAGGTTGAGTTAGCTCAACTATAATAATAAGGTTGGGTGGTACTACTTAAATAATTAAAGAGATTAATTATTTTAAGCAGTCAAAGCGCTATAAATAGTTAATAGACGTGCGATATCTTAAATACGAAGATTCATAAGTCTAAGTGCAAGCCCGACTCAACTTCGGTGATAAAGAGGTAAGTCAACATTTATTCTCTAGTGGAATGAATAAATGTTTATGAATTAATTTATGTTCTAGGTTGAACATAAGATAATTAATTCATCTTAGGCCCATCTTTATTCCTTTCATTTGATCCCTGGAATGGCCCATCAATGCCCATTGCTGCTAGAAAATTCACCTACCCTATGTGTAGTCCCACTTGGACTTTGTTCTGATTTATGTATTATTTTAATACATCTCCAAGATTCAGATAGATATTATCTGATATTATTAGATATAAAGAGATAATTATTCTAGATATGATTTATCTTCGTGGATTGAAGATAATTATTGTATTTATTAGATATGTAAGGATCTTATCTAAATATGATTCTAGAAATGCATTATAAATACAAGGTGTGAGAAAATTAGATTATCCAATTATTATTATTTGAGATTTTCGAAAATCCCATTGAAGCAAATATGAGGTGAAATTTTACAGCATTCTCCATAGATTGCTCTCACTCGGTATTGGAGGATAGACATTCGGGATAGAGTCCAAAAGATCAAAACTAGAGTCCGTAATTGATCACATATCTCAGAAATTCACAGGTAAATACGAGTAAATACTTATTTATTATAATTAATTATATAAGTGCATGCTAGATATATAATCAATGTATGATGAATTAAACATCCAAGATAAATAATTGTGATAAATCTAGTGTGTGAGTTTGCGAAAATGATAAAGAACACAAGAGGTTTTTACGTGGTTTGATCAAGGAAAAGATCTACGTCATGGAGGTATGATTCCTCAATACTTTCACTATGTTCAATTACAATGAACGTATCTGAAAACTCGAGTATTCAATAGTTGTTAACCCTTCTACCTTCAATCTAACCTCTATTTATACATGTTGTGGATCCCTCAAGATTACCATGGATCCCTTGCCTTGTGTGATCCGATCTCTTTGTGTGAACCGATCTCTTTGTGTGATCCGATCCCTGAATATCTCCTTCAATATCTTTTCTTAGATTTGATCTTGAATAGGGTTTAGATGTTGGGCTTTGGGCCGAACCATGTAGGCCGAATTTACTAGGCTGGGCCCAGTTCGCTTGGGCCTGCTATTGGGCTTGAGCGGTTGGGCCCCATATCCTATCATAGCCCTGATAAACGAGCATTTTACACGTTTATTGTTGATTTTTAAAGATGATTTTAGATCGATAAAGTGCGTTTATGTCTTGGATCTCAATGCTTTTATATATTTTTGGAAGACACGCTTGGGTTCCGTTTTGGTGTTTTGTAGCTTATAAGTTGAAAACCAAGCATGGAACGAAGCGACGAAAGCGATTTAGGGCGAAATGAGGGCCTAGCGACCGCATTCGCGCCGCCAGCCGTGACGCGAAGAACTACTCACAAGACGCGAGCGAAGACGCTTGTGCAGATGAAGGCTCGCGATCGCCCAGCGACCTCCAGGTCGGCCATGAGGAAACGCTAGCACACGCGAAGAGTCCCAGCCGGCCGCGAGACGCCCGCGATGATATTATGTACGACGTGACCACACCTAGCGACCGCAAGGCGTGGCGCGAGGCAATTACACGCGCTACCGCCGAGAGTTTGACGCCCGCCGAGACGAGACGGATGCCTCGCGACCGAGCTCGCGATCATGAAAGCACGGCCACAAGAGGCGGTCGACGAAATTTTGGGTTTCACCCTAAATCTATAAATAAGGCTCTACCCGCGCCCAACCTTGTCCAGACCTATTTTTGCACGTTTTTCCTCTGTTTTTCATAGGTTTCCATTTATTTTCACTTTAGCTTTTATTTAGATTCATTCTAGCATTAGTTCTACGCATTGTCGACGCTTCGGAACGTTTTTGTCCGAACAAATTCCATCGTTTTTCCGTTTTCCGTTGGGTTTGGATACGAACCCAACCATTGTTCTCAGACGCTTCCCTACGGGTTTATCTATTTAAATTCTATTTTTATGATTATTTCATATTTTTTTCGTTATTTATGTCTAGCTAAATATCCATTTCTAATCCTAGGGTTTGCCCGATTCTATCCTATATGTTGTGATTCTCCCGTTGTTGTTTACCTTCCGCATTGATTCATGATTCATGGTGCTTAATTATATGTGTTGATTTCGATCAATCTTGATGCATATCATAGTTGCGCTAATTACGTAATGCTTTAATTGTCAATCGATCTTGAATGCATGATACTGGATAAGCCTTGAGTCGAATCGAGATAGGAACATTCGTAGGAAGCATATTCTTTGTGATCCTTTTGGAGTTGCTTATTTTCCTCTAGACGTAATAAAGAATAGGAAAATTAGTAATCAATCTGTCACAATTGTCGAATCGAAGTTGTTGGCTACATATGTGATCTTCCATCTTGTGCGGATTAAAACGGTTAATAATAAGCCCGATAAACATCATTGTGGATATGATTAGTGCATCCCTAGGGTTAGTCTTTATCTCTTATATTCATCTTTGAGTTTTTATTGCCTTTGTTTATTTTCTAGTTGTTACCTTTGCTTTAGATTTAATTATCTGAAGCCATAAACCTTTCAAACCATTTTCTCGTTGCTTGATAATGATGAAGGATTAGAGAGTTAGCTTCTGTGTTTTTGGATTGCAATCCCCGTGGATACGATACTCGACTTACCATTATACATCGCGTTATTTTCGTATGCGATCAAATTTCCGCCGATCAAATTTTACGCGCTGTCGGGATTGTTAAGATCACATAGGAATAATTTGACGATTTGGAGTTATTAATTCAAGTTATATATTTATATTATTTATTTATTTTTGTCGGAGTTAAGCTCTCTTTTCTCCGTGTAGTTTATGATCACAAGATTTCGGGACACCGAACAATCTTTTGACCCAGATCGAAAAATTCACAAAGGAGAAGGAGACGAGAGAAGAAGGGCTGCAATGGCAGCTAATCCATAGAACGGGGCATTCTCCCGAGCAAGTGCACGCATGCTAGCCGAGTTTGCGAGATGCGCGCAGATGGCAAATATGGGACTCCTTGTCCCTACTCGTAAGCAAGACCTCTAAACTATATGTACCGACCTCCCACCGAGCAATTCCAAGGAGGCGGATGGGGCCCCAAGTGAATGCTAATAACTTCGAGTTGAAGCCGGCCCTAATCAAAGATGGTGCAAGGAGAGCGGTTTGGGGAGGAGTCACAGAGGACCCGAATGCACATCTTGAGACATTCTCGATATATGTGACACCATCAAGCAAATGGGTGCCACAAGATACGATTCGGATGCGCATGTTCGGATTCTCTCAAGCAGCCCAGCCAAAGATTGGTTCAAGAGCCGGACCGAACCGGATAGACAATGGGAAACTTTGCGAGAAGTTCCTTTCTAAGTATTTTCCGCCAGCCAAAGCCCAGAAAATCATAGCCGAGGTCTCCCACTTTTGCCAACAAGGAGACGAGTCCTTATTCGAAGCGTGGGAGAGATTCAGGGGCCTATTGAGGAAGTGCCCACAACACGGATTCTCCAAAGAGCAACAGATTACGCAATTCTACAGTGGGCTGACATTTCACACGAGGAGCATAGTAGATGCGTCGGCAGGGGGATGCCTGCTGAATCGTCGAGTAGAGGAGGCCAGCCGCATCATAGAAGAGATGGCGGCCAATAGTTATCAATGGCCAATGGAGAGAACGCCAGTGGTAAAAGCTGTTGCTGTTGAGAGTGATTCAAAATATGACGATCGACGAAGAAGTTCACTTTTGAAGAGTCGATCGAGACGTAAGAGGTCAATCACATCAATCGAGGAATAATGGAAATCCAAGATACAATGCGAATAATGTAAACCATCCGAACTCGTCAGATGCCAACCCCAATAACTTCCAACAACCTCCAAAGAAGCTTCATCGCTCGTAATGGAGTAATTCAAGAGCCGAGGAAGCGTAACTTGGAGAAGATGATGCGCAGCTTGGTTGTGAGCAACCAACAAATGACGACGAATCAGAATTCAATGGCAGCACAGCAGAACTCGTTCATCAATAGCACAACTCAGAAAGTAGCACATCTCGAATCCACCATGACAGCCATGGGCAAACACTTGAAGATGCTGGATAATCATATCATCGATGGCCGCACATGAGTAATGCATGTACCAAAGACGGGCCAATTTCCGAGTAATACGGAAGTGAACCCAAAGAATCAGTGCTTCGCCATTCAGACGAGGAGTGGAAAAGCATATCAAAATGACACGGGATGAAAAGACGAAAACGGCGGAGAAAATGAGCACCTCGCGACCGAGCTCGCGACCGCGAGTCCGGACGTGAGCCATCACGCGGCGAGAATTCCCGAGGAGCTTGCGAACCCACCCGCGGCCGCGAAAGAACAGCACCTCGCGACCAAGCTCGCGACCGTGAGCCCGGCCGCGAGAGACCAGGCAAAGAGCGCGAGAGGGGAGTCTGCGACCGCGTGCCCAGCCGCTAAGAAGACGGCCGAAGCAGCGGAGGTCCCTAGCGACCGCACTCGCGATCGCGAGGACGGCCGCGAGGAACACCCAGATCCGAGATTTCCGACGTATGCCCCTCCGGTTCCGTTCCCAAGTCGGCTAGCTAAGTCCAAATATGATGAGGAGTTCGCTCGATTCAAGGAGATATTTCAAAAAGTGAATATCAATCTACCTCTCTTTGAAGCTGCCAAACATGCCGGATATGTGAAGTTTCGAAGATGCACTAGCAAGCAAAAGAAATTGGGTAAATTTGAAAAATTAACCTATCTGAAGAATGCAGTGCCATCTTACAGCGGAAGTTGCCTCTGAAGAAGAAAGATCCGGGGAGCTTCACACTCGAGTGCGAGATTGCTGAGCACACATTCCCCAATGTGTTGTGCGATTTGGGAGCAAGCATCAATCTGATGCCGCTGAATGTATTCAACCTTCTGGAGTTAGGGAAGATGAAGCCAACAAAGATCTCATTGATGATGGCTGACAGGTCAGTCACATAGCCTAAGGGGATTGTTGAAGATGTGTTGGTAAGAATTCGGGACTTTGTCTTTCCTGCCGATTTTGTTATATGAGACATACCAATTCAAGCATCAACCACTAATCTTGGGTAGACCTTTTCTAGCAACCGGTCGTGCTTTGATTGATGCGGGAAGGTGACCTCACGCTTCGCACAATGATGAAGAGCTCAAGATTTAAATATATGAAGCCATCAAGCAACACGGCAGTTCAGAGCCTAAAAAGTGTTATTCGATCACTACTGCTACTGCTAGTCAAGTCTCGCACTTGAAAGGCAATCGATCAGTCGACGGACATGCTGCAAGGAAGAAGTGGACATGGCATAAAAATCCGAGTGATTCATTCAAGTTCAGTGGAAGCCATTCTTGTGCCAATTGGTGGTCTGTTGTCAATGCTAAGTACGGCAAATCGAAGTTTGGAAAGTTGTCAGCTGTCAGATCGCCTGATTGATGAGAGGTACCGTCGAGCTAGCGACGATAAATCCAGCACTGGTTGGGAGGTAACCCAACATTTTACATGCTTTAAGTTTTTCGCTTTGTTTTTCTTGTTTTCGTTGTTTTGTCGTGTCTTGTTTGTTTGTTTTAGCCCCAAGGTATATCATCAATGGCGAGGATTCTATCTACCGTCGAGTAGCGACATTTGAGGTAAGATCTCTCCCAATCACTCTCTTTGCAAACATTATTGCCTCCATTGCACAATCGTTGATAATAAGTTTGGGGGAGTGGTCGAGTGTGATGTGGTTGAGAGTCCTTTTATGTTTTCATGTTGTTTTGTTAAGTTATTATATGTCGACTTTTGTCGTGTCTTTTGTTTTCGTTGTTGTGTCTGGCCGATCAACGAGTTAAGTGAAGTTGTTAATCCATGTGGCCAATGACGATAGAAATTTTTATGGATATTTAATGATAGTGCACATGATATGTTAGAAAATGACGCATGGATGACTTGAGATTGCTTAACTTGTTGTTTTAACCATTTGCTAAAACCGTGAGACTTGAGCTTCAATGTATACACATCTTGTTACGTTTCTTTTATTTGTGTGATATCGTATATGTTATTATCTTCTAGAACTTGCCGCTTTTTCTCGTGTCGAGGCTGCAATATGTGTTTTGAATATGGAAAGGATAAAGGCCATCTTTGTTAACCACATATTTACCCAAACACTAGCCCAATGATATATATCGTTTGTCGCTTCTTTGAGCCTTTATTAGACTTTATTCTTCGATTAACCGGATGATAGGAGGTGAGGATGGATATGGGAATCAAATGGGAGAATTTGTTTTATAAGTCTAAGTGGGGATACAAGATAAAGAATGGTACTTGTGTGAAAAGAATAGACCCTATAAGCTCTATTACAAGATCAAGAAAAGAAAAAAAATTGGTCGAAAATGTTGAGAAAATGTGAGTATAAAGGAAGTCAATTATCATAGTTTATGGTACCTTGAGTTGAATAAATGTCAAAATAGCATGTTGGAAAGGAAAGAAAATGGACAAAGTCCATATGTGTTGATTGTATAGATGGAAGTGCTTAGAGTATACTTGAGTCACTTAGCCATATATTATCCTACCTTAACCAATGTGCCTACAATACAACCTATGAAAAGTCCTTTTTGATCCTAATTTGAATGCATTTGACGTGGTGGAGATATTAGAGAAATGACAACCCTATGGTGAGATTTTTGCATTGCATTGATTATTGAGTGCATACACGTCCCTTATTTCTTTATGAGTTGAGTGTACTCTATATTTTACGCATATGCCATTGTGAGGGTTGAATTCAATGAGATTTTGCTTTCAATGGTTGTACATTGTCGAGTTGACTAATGTCGCCGTGTGCACTAATGATTTTGAGCTTTGAGATATTTCGAGGTTTTATTGGTTAATCACCACGACGCCTCGTTGATCCTGTTTTGGTCTCTCTTCTTTGTGGTCTTGTTTTTGTTTGAGGACAAACAATGATTTAAGTTTGGGGGATTGATAAACGCGCATTTTACACGTTTATTGTTGATTTTTAAAGATGATTTTAGATCGATAAAGTGCGTTTATGTCTTGGATCTCAATGCTTTTATATATTTTTGGAATATACTGCTCTTGGGTTCCGTTTTAGTGTTTTGTAGGCTTATAAGTTGAAAACCGAAGCATGGAACGAAGGACGAGCAGACGAGGGCGAAATGAGGGCCTAGCGACCGCATTCGCGGCCGCTAGCCAGGACGCGAAGAACTACTCGCGCACGCGAGCGCGAAGATGCGCGCAGATGAAGGCTCGCGACCGGCCTAGCGACCGCTAGGTCGGCTACGAGGAAACGCTAGCGCACGCGAAGAGTCCCAGCGGCCGCGAGACGTGCCCTCGACGATATTATGTACGACGCGACCACACCTAGCGACCGCGAGGTGTGGCCGCGAGGCAATTAAGCATGTGCGCCCTGCCGAGAGTTTGACGCCCGGCCGAGACGAGACGGATGCCTCGTGACCGAGCTCGCGACCGCGAGCACGGCCGCGAAGAGAGGCGGCTGACGTAAATTTTAGGGTTTCACCCTAAATCTATAAATAGGGCTCTACCCCCTCGCGCCCCCAACCTCGTCCAGGCCTATTTTTACACGTTTTTCCTCTGTTTTTCATAGTTTTCCATTTATTTTCGCTTTAGCTTTTATTTAGATTCATTCTAGCATTAGTTCTACGCATTGTCGACGCTTCGGAACGCTTTTGTCTGAATAAATTCCATCGTTTTTCCGTTTTCCGTAGGGTTTGGATACGAACCCAACCATTGTTCTCAGACGCTTCCCTACGGGTTTTATCTATTTAAATTCTGTTTTTATGATTATTTCGTATTTTATTTCGTTATTTATGTCTAGCTAAATATCTGTTCTAATCCTAGGGTTTGCCTGATTCTATCCTATATGTTGTGATTCCTGCTATTGTTGTTTACCTTCCAGGCATTGATTCATGATTCATGGTGTGCTTAATTATATGTGTTGATTTCTGATCAATCTTGATGCATATCATAGTTGCCAGTTAATTACGTAATAGTTTTAATTGTCAATCGATCTTGAATGCATGATCTGTATAAGCCTTGAGTCGTGAATCGAGATAGGAACATTCGTAGGAAGCATATTCTTTGTGATCCTTTGGAGTTGCTTATTTTCCTCTAGAGACGTATAAAGAATAGGGAAAATTAGTAATCAACTGTCACAATTGTCGTAACTGAAGTTGTTGGCTACATATGTGATCTTCCATCTTGTCTGGATTAAAACGGTTAATAATAAGCAGGATAAACATCATTGTGGATAGGATTAGTGCATCCCTAGGGTTAGTCTTTATCTCTTATATTCATCTTTAAGTTTTTATTGCCTTTGTTTATTTTCTAGTTGTTACCTTTGCTTTAGATTTAATTATCTGAAGCCATAAACCTTTCAAACCATTTTATGTTGCTTGGATAATGATGAAGGATTATAGAGTTAGCTTCTGTGTTTTCGGATTGCAATCCCTGTGGATACGATACTCGACTTACCATTATACATCGTGCGTTATTTTCGTGCGATCAAATTTCCGTCGATCAAGCCCTCCCCAATTAGTCGAGTGACAACTACGACGAGGTAAGGTGAAGGATGTCTTTTGCTGAGGTTGGTTGTTGCTCGGCTGAGGTTAATGTCGAGGATTTTCTTATCTTTTGGATGACAAGGTGGAATCGTATTATCTCGTCCGAACTGGATTGGATGATTTGCCGAGGTCCGAACTGAGTTGGACGATTTGCCGAGGTCCGAACTGAGTTGGACGATTTGCCGAGGTCCGAACTTACTTGGACGATTTGCCGAGGTCCGAACTGACTTGGAACCGGGCCGTCCTCTCATTAATTAAGAGGATGCCGAGGTGGTTGACCGATCTGGAACCGGACCGCTCTCTCATTATTTAAGAGGATGCCGAGGTGGTTGACCGATCTGGAACCGGGCCGTTCTCTCATTAATTAAGAGGATGCCGAGGTGGTTCACCGAGCTGGCGCTAGAGTGATGATTGCACGATTAAACTGGTACGTCTGAGCGTTTTAGGATATTACGCCATGTGTGCCAGCCGGTTAGTTGATGCTCGAATCACGCGCGGGTCTACCTCACGTCAAGTCATGGGTAACCACGTGGGAAGTTGAATAGGCAGTTTTTGGGTGCCTATTTTACTTTAAATAGGTCAGAGAAAGGGGAAACTGTTCATTTCCTTCATCTTCATCCATTTTAGCTCCAGAGAAATTTTCAAATCGTCTTCTTCGTAACTTCGTCAAGTTGAAGCAAAATCCCACTTTGAAAAGTAAGTATGTCTTCCTCATCTTCTTTCTTTCTTCTCCGGTAGAGATTTCTGAATCTTCCCAATCATCTTCTTCGGCCCATTCTGGGTCTTCCGTTGATAGTGAGATTGAGATTCGGGAATATACTTGTTATACCCTGTCGAGTAGGTCTAGGAGCATGAGTGCTAGGGTTCCGATGATACCAGCCGTCTAGGATAGGTATAAGATCAGGGACGTTTGTTCTTCTTTGACCGCCGCAGATATGTGCACGATAGCCTCGGAATTCCATATTCCGGCGGAGTGCTGGTGGTGTTTGCCGCAATCCGGGGATAGGGCGATGGCCCATCCGGAAGGATTTATGACTGTGTATAGTGATGCTTTGAAAGCAGGTCTTAGGTTTCCCTTAGCTCCTATTTTTTTGAGCATTCAAGAATATTACCAAATTCCATTCGCCGGTTAACCTCGAACTCCATTAGGTCGGTGGTGGTTAGGCTTGCTCGCCACGGCATCGGCGAGCTTTCTTTTGAAATTTTGATGCTTTTGCATCAAGAGTATAGGAGGGTGTATTACTTGTCACCCCGCAAACGCTTAAAGTGATCGCACCTCAAAGGTTTCCCATCGCAAACGAAGTTCTTCTTTTGAGGCCGAGGCAACCAAGGTATGAGTGGGGCATGGGTAAGATGAGGGATGTGAAGTGCAAAGCCCTGGCTGCTATAGAGGATCAACTGAACATGTTGGGTGAAATCTCCTATAGCTACACTGAGGATGATCTGGTTGATGCCGGGCTGAGCACTTATAGATCGGGAGCTTCGGGATCTGGGGCAGATCGGGGTGAGGGCCCTTTTTTATTTCCTCATATTTCTGATGATGTCTTTGTGCTAATCAACTCCTCTTCTTGTTGTGTAGTGAAGCTCGATGCTCGTAAGAAGGCGAAGGTGTCGGCTTCGTCGTCTCCCGGGCAGTCGCCGAGCCTGAGGCCGCCGGCGAAGAAGGCGAGATTGGCCGAACAGAGCAAAGGGCCCCAAGTGGTGGCCGAACTCAGTGAGTTGGTGATAAGGACTACGGCACCTCAGCCGAGGTCATGTCCGACATCGGCGGGAGATACCCGTACTCGGATTACTTACGAGGTGCCGATTCCAAGCTCCCCTATATCTTTTCCGCAGGTACAGATTTATTTCGTATCCGTTGTTATCTCCTTCTGTGATGTGTTTTTAACGGTATGATTTTCAGGATGCAACTGCCGCAGCGGGGGATCTGCACCGAATAGCCGGACTCATTATCGAGGACGTCTCTCGATATGACACGGTGAAGAGGGAGAGGGCCGTTGCTGAGGCCACGAGGGCCGCTGCGGAGGCCGCTTTGAAGGAGAAGACTCGGGCTTTGGAGGTGGCCCAGGCTGAAGTAAGGAAGGCACGGGGAAAGACGGCGGCGGCTGTGGCATCGGCAGTGGACGAAGCGGAAAAGAAGTTCGCCGAATAGAAGGATGCCCTGCTGGCGGGGCAAGGACCGATGCTGAGGGCCTTTGCTAGCAGGCTTATTCAATCGGAGACCTTCTCCGCCTTCCTCTCGGACTTGGCTGCCGTGCTGAGGACGCAGGTGGTGTCCGACCATCTGGAGGAGTTGACGACCGAGATGCCTGACTTCGACAAGGTCAGGCATGGTTGGGTTGAGGTCGACCAGGAGGAGCAGCAGAAGGACTAAGCTCGCATAATTGTCGAGGCGAGGTCCTTCCCTCTGCTGGAGACCTTGGCGGCCTCCACTTCTCTACTAACGGCTGAGGTCATCTCCCAATACAAGGAGGATGAAGATGTCGATCTTCGTAAACTCCTCACCGGGCATGATCAAGTCTGGCGGGGCCGGGTCGAGCTCGAGGCTTCTTCGAGGGGCGGTGGCGGTGCGAGCGAGCCTGCAGGAAGGTTCTGATGATCCTCGCTAAGAGGCTCGGGTCAGTTGACCTGTTGTAATAGGTTTGATCTGCCGGGATCATTAGGATCTCGAGCTTTATACAAACTTCCATTTATAAATACATCTTTTGGTTGAAATGAATGTGTATTTACTGTCTGTTTGGTTCATACTTTAGCAATCTTCCTCTCGATACATTGGGCTAGATCACGATCTTCTGACCAAATTGAAAGAGGTCAGGGGTGCTCTTGCTGAGAAGGATGAAGAGGTAACGCTCGAGAAGCCGCTCACGAAATGACTCAAACATTGCATAGCATGGATAGTGGAGTGGCTGGGGTCAGTAGCAAAGCGTCGCCAGCCGGACTAAAACCAGCTTCGTGTGTCAAACGCAAGGTGGCCCGCCTTCGTGCGCATAACGAAGCCTTAAAGCTCAAGATTATCGATCTCGAGGTCCAGAAGACGGATGTTTCTGCCGATGGCCTTCAAGCACGTTTGATACAATGCGAAGAGCAGTGCGAACTTGCCCAAGAGAAGTTGGCGCGGATCTTTGAAGAGCATGCCGAGTATGAGGCGGTGATCCGCCGATCTGGTGGTATTACCATATCCGAGACCGATGACCGAGCTCAACTGTTGCTAGCCGAGGGCATGGTACTGAGGGATGAGGAGGGACCCAATAGCAAGAGGTTTAAAGACTGCCTCGAAGAGCTGGTCAAATGCCTCAAGTTTTATGAGGTCGTTCGCAAGCGACGCATGCCCGAGCCACGTAGTCAAGCTCCAGCCGATGTGAGGATTGAAAAAGTAGAAGCGGGTGGCGGCTACCTGGACCACGCCGAGGTGGTCCGAATGATGGGTTCAGATGTGACAGGAACGTCATCTCGTGGTCGGTCCCCATTATCGGGAGCTCGACGAGGGGCGAGGCAAGGTCGGGACGAGGTCGTAGCCCCGCGGTGATGGCGAGGTCAAGAGGCGGGAGTTCGACTCGCCCAAAGGATATCCACCTCGTGTCGTGGCACCTCTATGCCGCCAAAGAGCCTTGGAAGTAGGTCGTGACAAC
This sequence comes from Salvia rosmarinus, assembly GCA_036937905.1. Lineage (NCBI taxonomy): Eukaryota > Viridiplantae > Streptophyta > Magnoliopsida > Lamiales > Lamiaceae > Salvia > Salvia rosmarinus. Next base: position 134,944 of record JAODLM010000726.1, read on the forward strand.
GCCGATCTCGCCGATCGGGTGGAAGGCACCGAGTTCATTCCTGTATTCATCGTCGACCAAGATTTTGTTTCAATGGTGTAGCTTTAGCTAGTCTTGGCGAGGTGCCGCTCGAAACCCGAGTAATATGTATATAGCTTAGAACTGGTTTTTAGTCATAGATGTATTTAGACTTCAGATAGTCATAAATGTATTTAGACTTTGTACCGAAGTGTATATCTTCCCAATAAAGAGGTATAAATTGTATGAGATCCGATTTGGACGTCGTTTGCACGTAGATGTTTAAATTAATGAGTAATCTATATGTGCTTGCCTTGTTTTTCGAGAAATATCGATAGGGGTGGTCCCCTGGCGCGCGCTTAGTTTTAGTACCCTACTTTGTAGGTTTGTCATCCTCGCAAGGGCGTCCCCTTTTGAAGGTAAGTTGTGTTTCACCCGAGGTAAGAACAGATATTCACATAGGTATAAGATGGGATGAAGTAATCCCCCCATAATATAAAAAAAATAGATGTTTTATTGATAAGTAAATGACATCGTGCCTTGGAAAAATAGAAAGGGGGCTAACATAATGCCGACGTGAAACAAAAACTATGTAAAATACCTCCTCAGGTGAGTAATATGCTGTGTCTGGGGATAAGTGTACCGGATAGGTAAGCAAGCTTATAGGCCCCTTTGCCGAGGTCCTCGTGGACGCTGTATGAGCCTTCCCATGTTGGGTCCAATTTATTAAGGCGCCGGCTTTACTAGCTTCATTGTTCCGAGACGAGGTCGCCCACGTGGAGTGTGGAGGCTTTCACCTCCTGTAGTACTTTGCTACTGGCATTTGTACTTGACTTCATTGATGAAAGCGAGTTCACGTTTTCCTCTAGAGCATCGAGATTGGCTCAGTATGTTCTTCTCTGCCATGCTCGCAAAGTTAAGAGTTCTTAGCTCGGGGCATCGATCTCACCGGTATAATGTTCCTACTATAGACTAGGTCAAGGGTGTTTCACCGTGGAAGTCCGAGGTGTTGTTCTCAGTATGACCAGAGGACTTGAAGGAGATTTTCAACCCAATCCCCTTTAGCTCGATCTAGCCTCTTTTTCAATCCTTGTAAGATCGTACGATTTGTCACTTGGTCCGACCGCTGTGGGTCTTGCGATCGAGGTGAACTGCTGCTTAACTGGAGCTCTTCACACCATTCTTTGAAGTTTTTATGGATGAACTGGGTGCCGTTGTCCGAGATCAAGACATGTGGTATGCCGAAGCGACAAACTATACTTTTCCAAACAAAGTTCTGAATCCTTTTGCTTGTGAGGTTTGAAAGAGGCTCAGCTTCGTCCCATTTTGTGAAGTAGTCTATGGCTACAACCAAATACCGAAGCTGTCCCGGTGCTCGATCGAAGGGACCAACGATGTCAATCCCCCACCGCATAAAAGGCCGTGGACTTTGTAGGCTACCGAGGTCGGCTTGAGGTAGCTTTTGACGTGGCGTGAAGTTGGCACTTTTGACACTTTTGACGAGCTCACCTAATCTAGGACGAGGTGGGCCAATAATATCCCGACTTCAACGCTTTCTTTGAGAGAGCTCGTGACCCATGTGGCTTCCACAAGATCCCATGTGAATTTCTTTAAGTACATAGTCCGCCCTTCCGCCCAAGGCATCTCAGAGGGTTGGAGGTAGGATTTCTATAGAGAGTTCCTTCATGAATAAGGTATTTTGGGACTTGACCATCATTTTTCGCTTCGAAATGGTCCTCGCGGTAGCACGCCTTCTTCCGTGTATGCCCTTATAGAGTCATCTAGTTCGGTTCGATCCGTGATGATGCCGACGTGGGGCTCCTCGACTTACGGATTGAACTTCCTCCACCGTGGATTTGTCAAGACGAGGCTAATTTGTCGAGGACGCCACCGCTATTCTCCCTCGTGGGATTCGTGAATTGTGAAACACAAGGTGTCAAGATCTCTTTAGCTTCTCAAGGTATTGCTTCATCCTATCCTCTTTGGCCTCGTATTTTCCTAAGACCTCGTTTACTACCACCGGGAATCTCCAAAGATCCGGATTTTTTCACTTTCAATTCTTTGCGAGACGAAGTCCCGTGATTAGTGCTTCATACTCCACCTCGTTGTTTGTGGTTGGGAAGGAGAATCGAAGTGCATAGGTTACTTTGCTTTTTCCGACCAAGAAGCAAGATGCCCGCCCGCCACCTATTTTGCATGAGGCTCGCCCACGACATTTGCCAACAAACGTGAGGTAGGTTGAGGCCGGTTCCTCCATTGTTAGTATGAGGTCGGAGTGACCTCGCTGGTAGGACTCGACCTCGTAAACTTGGCTTCTACCAGAAATCAACCGAGCTTGCCCTTTATGGCCGATCGGGAGTATATGATGTCATGCTCGCCGAGCTCCGGTGCCCACTTAGCGATACGCCCCGACGATTCAAGTTTCGACAAGACTTGTCTCGGTGGGTAAGTCGCTTAGTACCGGACGGAACGGGCTTGAAAATAAGGTCTGAGACGCCGCATGCTCACCAGTTGCCAACGCTATATTTTCGCCGGAGTATCTAGTCTCCGGTCTTTTGAGAGCTCTACCGATGAAATAAATAGGAAGTTGTCGTCCGAGCTCAGATTGCACAAGACCGCATCGATTTCTTCATCCGAGGCACCATATATAAGGAAAGGAGTTCGCTCTCTTTTGGGGCGGACAATGTAGGCAGATCGGCGAGGTACTCCTTTAGTTGTGTAAAGGCGGTATGGTGCTCTTCCTCCTAGGCGAAGTCCGGGGCTCTCATCAAGATTTTGAAAAAAGGGAGTTGTTTCTCAGACCATGATAGGAACCTACCGAGGCGGCTAAGCATCCGTGAGTTGTGTATTTCACTAATTATTTTGGCACTTGCATGTCAAGTATCGCCTTCACTTTGGTGGGATTAGCCTTCAACCGCTCTTGAGAAACCCAAAGATCCCAAGAATTTCCCGCTTTTACCATGAATGTGCACTTTTGAGGATTGAGCTTCAGGTCGACCGACCGAGGAGCTGGAGGATAGTTCTAAGATCCTCGCACAACTTTCTATTTTTTTGCTTTTGATCACGATGTCATCGACGTAGACCTTGACAATCTTTCCTATGTGGTCTTTGAATATTGTGTCCACCATTCATTGGTAGGTAGCTCCAGCATTTTTCAATCCAAAAGGCATTTTTCGGTATGTAAGTCACCAAGTCGATGATGAATGCCGTTTTTGGAGCATCTTCCTTGCTCATCAAGACTTGGTGGTATCCCTTATATAGATCCAAGAAACTGAAGATCTCATGGCCCACCAATGCCTCCACATTCTTATCAATATCGGGGAAGGGATAACTTGATCCTTTGGGCGGTGTTTATTCAGATCAGTATAGTCGACACACGCGCCACCCCACTCCTGGCTTTCGAACTATGACGGGATTAGTCATCCAGGTTGGGTACTTGACCTCGAACAGGATTTTGGCTTCCTGGAGTTGGGTCACTTCGTCCCTTATCACCTTGCTACGCTCTGGCGTAAACACCATCTTCTTTTGTCGAATTGGTTTGGTAGCCGGATCGATGTTGAGTCGATGAGTGATGAGCTCGGGTGACACTCTGCTATGTCGAGTGGTGACCATGCAAACACGCCCCGATTCCCTCGAAGTTGCATAACATGCCGTCGAACGCCGGGACCCTGGTGCCAACCTTGACGACTTTGGAGGATCGTCGTCATATAATTGGAGGGTCGGTCACGATCATCCCTGGGTGACAACTTCCGAGAGTTAGAATTGCTAGGCACGAGGTAAGGCCCCATCTGGTTGAGATCCTCGTGCATTCTTTCGCCGCTACTTGATCACCTCGATACTTAATACCCCGCGGGTGGGTATCTTGACTGCGAGGTGGTAGACCGAGCAGACGGCCTTGGTGGCATAGAGCCGCCTCTTCCGAGGATGATGTTATACGGAGGAGCTCGACAAGGAAGAACCGAATGGCTTTGGTGACCGACACGGGAGCACGCCCTACATGTGGACCGAAAGAGTGATGATGCCTTCTGGTTGTATCGCCTCCTGAGTGAAGCTCCATAGTTTAGATGGTGCTGGATGAATGTGAATCCCTCCGACCTCGAGTTTGTCTAAGCAACTTTGGAAGTCGATGTCGACAGAGGCACCATGTCGATGTAGACCATGTGGACGTTTTTATTACCCACCACCGCTTGTATGGTAATAGCATCTTGATGGGGCATAATCTTGGGTACCGGTCGTTGTTGGAAAACACGACGCCTCATCGCCTCAAGTCGCTTATTTTTGGCCCTGGGATCGGTCTCCGAGCTTCGGTTCTCAATGACGACCTCGCCGCACCCGTGAAGTCCGTGATGACGTAGACTTGTTCCATTACGTTGGGTGAGCCGCCGCCCTCGCCATCGCCGAGTGCGCCATCTTCGAGGGTCTGCCCACAATTGTTGCCACCTCCGTTCTTTCCTTTGAGCTTCTTGCTTCCCGACTCGGTTGTGGTGCGGTCGAGGTATTTCTTAAGCACCCTCTTTAACGAGCTCGTCTATCTCCGTGCTCGTAGTTTAGCTGCCGGTATTGTGACCATACCCCGTGGTAGACACAATACTTGTCCTTCGACCTTTTCGATCCTCCTTTCATGGGAGGTGGTTTCGGAAGAGCTCGGTGTGGAGTTCGAATATCTCCGCCTCGACTTGAGCGGATGATGCATGTTATTGTTGGGATTTAGCCGAGGTCCCGCCTAGACTCCATTGGGCCTTTTTGATTCTCGTCAAGGCACTTGGCGATAGGTGCCTCTTCCCGATCATCCCGCTTCTTCTCGATTTTACGCTCGCCTCATGTCTCTCTTTTACGATCCGACTCGCCCCTTTAACATAGTTATTCACCAAGGTCCAAAGGCTACTCGCCGTCTTGGTTTCTCCTTGGTGATTTCTTTGTTTAGTGCGCCGGTCGGATCCCATTTTTTGAATGCATTGATGATGTAGAGTCGTTGCTCTCGCCGATCTTGAGGATTCTTTGATGAACCTTGAGACGAAGTTCGACATCGCCTCGCCTCGCCCTCTGGCGGATGGTGAGTAGGTCGGATGAAGGTTGCCGAGGTGGTATCTTTGATAGAAGCGCCACTGAATTGATCCATGAGATCTCCGGGCTATGTATCTTTGTTTTGGCGAGTGAGGTGAACCAACGCCGGGCGTTGGAGACCAAGACCTCGGGAAGATCTTGCATATGTGAAAATCTTCCATCCCCGATTTGCCATGTTAGTAGTATAGGCAAAAGGAAACTGAGGGATCTCCTGCACCGTCATAGGCGGCGATGTTGGGTGCTCGATATCGCCTGTGGCGTGGTGTATCCAGATTTCTCCGAAAGTGAGATGATCCGTCCATGTCGGCCGAATCCCGGAGTTCGTTGCCATCCTCCTAGGAGGTGTGGGAGACCGATAGCGATGTCTATCGCCTCTCGATGAGGGATCGACTCGCCTTTCCTATCTTCGGTCCCGCTCGCCACGCCGGACGTGTCAGGCGAACGACTTCGGCCAGCCGAGGTGACCGACTCAGAGGCGATGCCGGGTGAATGGTTATGGGAGGCTTGCCGAGGTGATCGACTTTGACATCATGCCGAGGTGATCGTTCTCGCTATCTCGCCGAGGTGAACGCCCTCGCTATTTCGCCGAGGTGAACATCCTCGGCTATTGCGGAGAGGTGAGCGACCCGGCGCCGTGATCGCCAAACCGAAGTTCTATTTACGGCTCTCGAGGTTCCCTCCATTCGCCCTTCGCTCGTAAAGGTTTGAAATTCGCCCATATGGGCATTGAGGAATTCAGACACGGCTCGCCGAGGACCTCATGAGATTGGTGAGTCGCTTGTTCACCGACGCTGAGGTCGGCTTCTTCCTCTTCAGAGGCGACGGTCCCGAGGGTGTATAGGTAGGTCCTCTATGTAACCTCGTGCGTGTTGTTGTTATCGCCAATGCAACTTCTTTTCCCGGTCTTTGCGTAATGACTGGGTGGGGTCTTCGATTCGTCTGTCAAAGCACCACCGGCGGCGCTAATATTTGCACGAGTCCTTGCCATTGATTTTGCGTGAGAAAACGAAGCTTTTTGTTCGAATTTCCCACAGACGGCGCCAATGATAAATCTAATGTGAGTTTATGAAAACGATAAAGAACACAAAAGGTTTTTACGTGGTTCGATCAAGGAAAAGATCTACGTCCACGGAGGTATGATTCCTCAATACTTTCACTATGTTCGATTACAATGAATGTATCTAAAAATTTGAGTATTCAATAGTTGCTAACCCTTCTACCTTCAATCTAACCTCTATTTATACATGTTGTGGATCCCTCAAGATTACCATGGATCCTTTGCCTTGTGTGATCCGATCCCTGAATATCTCCTTCAATATCTTTTCTTAGATTTGACCTTCAATAGGGTTTAGATGTTGGGCTTTGGGCCGAACCGTGTAGGCCGAAATTGCTAGGCTGGGCCCAGTTCGCTTGGGCTTGCTATTAGGCTTGAGCGGTTGGGCCCCATATCCTATCAAATTGGGAACATGGTAAAATAAGATTTCCCTTCATCGACAATATCATATTTCCATGAATTTCAAGTTCATGGAAGGTAGTACTGTGAGTTTCACTTGTTTTTAGAAAATCCTTATCTCTACCACATATATTCCCAATTATACCCACATCAACACAAGAAGACAATTAAATAACAAAAGGTACAGACTTTAGGGGCAAACCATATATCATATCACTAAATTTTGAATGAGAAGGAAATTGTACCTGCGTTCTCTCAGGCAATAGGAAGGCGACAACAACGGCAATTGCGTTCTGTCGGTGACATGGCGCCAGGGCGCGGTGACGCTCCAATCTGCAATTGACCAAAGAGAGAGCGCGTAAGATTGTGAGGTTGAGACGACGAGAGTTTGATGTAAAATGAAACTAAGATAAAGGGAGCAAACTGCATGACAAAGGGAGTCAGTTTAAACGTTTAATTAGGGCTTACCGAATGGGCAGGAGCACAAGAAATGAAATTAAAAATCAACGACAGACACGTTCCATCGGTAAACTCAAATTTGAAATTTTCCATTCGATTGTTGATGATCTCATGTCCATCGGGAGCTTAACGTCGTTAGTCCGTCGGTAACATAATCGATGATACACTATGCTCAGACGATAGTATTTTTCATCATTCTTCCATCGATAATCACCGACGGATGTAGTTTCGCCGAAGTTTTTGTTGGTGACCAGTTGTAGTGTTCTTATGGCTGTAATTGAGTTGATCAAGACTCGAGCTTGATTAGAAAATTTAAAGCTTATACTCAATTAGAGCTTAAGTTTACCTTGAAGCTCGATAAGGTTTGCGAACTTATCGTCTATATATGGTGTTGTTAAGTTCGAGCTTGAAACAAATTGATTTTGAGGTAGTTTAAGTTTCTTCAAATTGATCAGAAACATTTTCATTATGAGTATCATATAAGGTACAATTTCCTCAGAATTTTCAAATTGTGAAATTTAGAGGAAGTGTAGCATAAAAAATCTATTTGGATAACAATTTTATCATCACCTATCTATAAGCGGGTACAGTATTATTTCAGCCAATAATATGACAATACTTTACGTACTACCCATGCATTTATTGGTATGTGAAAATAATTGTCTCTAAACATAAAAATACTATGAATCTAGTTACGTGGTAGTGTAAGACACTACAACATCATTGAGCATACACATCAGTATTCAACCATAATCGTGACCCTCGTGTCCATGTGTTGACCTAGTGGTAGAGTGATTAATGCTTGAGGCCAAATATCTCGGGTTCGAGTTCACTGTGACGCGACCTTTAAATTTCTGTATTTAATTTATCAAAAAAAAATTGTGGCCCTTTGCAATAAGGTCATGCATGTATATGTTAAGGTAATGTTTTTACCAAAATAGGTCTCACAGTTTCCCCAACTTTATCTCGGTGTTGAAAAGGCTAAAATAAAAAGAAAAGGACATAAAAGGAAGAAAGAATGCATAAAAGGATAGCTATAATAAAGGAGAGGCCGAAAAGCCAGATTACAAAGATAAAGCTTGTCAAAACATTTTACATCTTACAATTTTATTATTTTATTATTCATCTTAATATTCGTACTATAAATATGGCTAAGGGCATCAAGTAGTATCCTATGTTATTTTATACTTAATACATTAATATAAGTCGTAACAACTTTTGCAGCAGAAGATCAAAATTTCCCAGAAGCTTACTCTCCTCTCTCTCTCGATTTGGTCAATACTTAAGGGTGTTTGATTAAGTTTATTTTAAAGAATTTATAAGATATTTCAAGAGCTTATAAGACATAATGTTTGATTAAGTTTATTTTAAAGAATTTATAAGATATTTCAAGAGCTTATAAGACATAATGTTTGGTTAAGTTTATTTTAAAGAATTTATAAGATATTTCAAGAGCTTATAAGACATAATGTTTGAAGAACTTATAAGTTGTTAAAGTGTTTAGATAATTAGTTAGAGAGATAAAATCATAGTTAGAAAGAGAAAATCATAGTTAAAGAGAGAAAATTGACGAGAGGTGAAGTCGATAACAGATATGTAGAAAATAACAAATCATAGTAAGGTTATTTTGGTAATTCACTGTTACTTATAACTTATGAAAAATACGTTGGAGTTGAAATTACTTATTTTTAGGGAAATTATGTCTATTTGAACTTATTTTCACAATTTATAGGCCTAAAAATTTTATAAACTGTTTTGAAGAGCTTATAACTTTAGCCAAATACCCTCTTAATCTACTAAGCTGTTTTGGAGAGTTTATAAACTTAGCCAAATACCTTTTTAATAAGTAGAGAGTAGAACCTCAAAAGTTTGTACAAGGCCATTTTCAAGAGCTTTAAAGAAGAAAAAGTGGTAAAGCCAAAGTGAAAAGACAAAAACAAAAGTCGAGAAAGTAAAATAAACGAATTAGAGAAGAGAGAGCCAAGTCAGTTAAAATCTTTCGGATCAGGGAAATAATTTTATTTTTATTTTCTTCTGCGGAAGAGATATGAATGAAGGGATTCTGCAGCAAATGGTGTCATCTGGCAGCAACAACTGGTTTACCACTAACGGCAGTTCGCAACACCACCCTTTGTTAGCTGCGACGCCGCAAAATCACGCCCCTCACCACTCAGCGCCACCGCTAACTGCTCCGCTTTCGTGGGCTGCCTCCCATGAACTTCCACGATCATGGAGCCAACTAGTCTTGTAACTCTCTCTCTCTCTAGCTCTCTCTCTCTCGATGCATGGACTGATGGGGTTATGTGGGCTGCTAAGATTCCTTTGGTGTCATGCAGAATTAATCCAATATTTAATATTGATTCTTGTTGATTTATGCATCATTCAAGAAATTAGTAATTTATTTTTCGTAAACCTTGTAAACATGGCCTCCTTCAAAAAATTGAATCTGACATCGTATAATAGTCATTCATAATGTGAGTTTGTGCACATGCTGAATTATTTTAATTTGATTAAATGTGCAGAGGGTTTGCTGGAGAAGAGGATAAGGCTGGGATTAGCCACATTCAGACCAAAAATATCGAGAATTGGGAACAACAACTTCTGGATAATAGCTCAATCAGCTGCGGCGGCGAGAAGCAAGAAAACTTGGCGGCAAGCTACGCTTACGGTGCCGGAAATCTTTAATTCACGATGGCGAAATCAACCAATTGCTTGTCTCCTCCCAAATCTTGTGTAACTACCTCGAGCATGTGCACCGACATGTTCGGTTTCTCTAACAAATCATCCGTGGTAAGATAAATAATCATGATCTTTTTTATGGGAATTAGCCGTTGCTTAGATGCGCACTGGATAGATAAATTCAAGTACATATCTGTGCAATACGATGCAAATCATACCCTAAAATGATTTTAGATCAAAGCCCTCATCTTTGGTATCACATAATTGTTTAGATTACTTCTAGCAATAATTTTGAGATGTAGTCATAGATCTAAACTATCATATTAGTCAAAGTGGAATTTTATGATATTCAGTTTTAGATGAAGTGCAACAGTGGGGCTGCGAAGAAATCCAAGAGCAATCCAACAACTTCAGTGCAATCTGGCATCAAGGTAATTAATTTTTTTTGTTGGTAGCTTTTGTTTCTGATCAACTTTTTCATTTTATGGAATAACAAGCTTGTCCTTTTTCGTTCGTCGTTTCTCCATATTATGCATATTCCCCTTGCTTGTATCAACCATATAGTGAAATATTTTCGGATGTGATGGTGAAAAATTAAATTCTAATGCTTAATTTTGATATTTTCTCTAAGTTGAGATATTAATTTAACTTCCAAAACAGGTGAGAAAAGAAAAATTGGGGGACAAGATTACAGCCCTTCACCAGCTCGTGTCCCCATTCGGCAAGGTAAGTCAAGAAACTAAATACTCTCTCTGTCACCCAAATATAATCCTAGTAAAAGTTGTTGAATATATTATGAATGAAGTAAAAGTCCCACAATAATGTAATATTAAATTAGCTAGTGGTAAGTCATAGGTTGTAAAAGGTGTAAATAAATATATTGTTGAGTGTAAAAAAGAGAAATAGTGATGGGTCAAGAGTAGTAAAAGGTGTAAATAAAGAATATTATTGATGTAAAATTAGGAAAATAGTTATCATAAATAGATATTAGGAAAATTTGGGGACGTTCCAAAAAGAAAAATTAGGAAGGAAATTGGAGGACGGATGGAGTAATTATTGACCCCATTGTTAGGTTAACTTTTCGTATTTTGAGATAATGTAATTAATTATTCTAAGAGTGATCATGATGAGATATATTGTTTCTAATGACGGAAACTTATGTGAAGATCATTCAATAGATAGAATTTTAGACCTCTAAAATTAAGTGCAAAGTTTCGTATTATTTATTTTCTTTAACTCATTCCTTCCATCCTGATTTATATTATACATATATAGGGAAAAATCGTTAATTGACCAAATTTATAAGATACATATCTAATTTAACCAATCTTATAAAATCATACAAGAAATAACCGAAGGAGTAAATTGCCCTTTGAATTTATAGCTAAGGACACACTTGTTTGGCTATAGACAATCAATTTTCTTATGTTTTGTTATGATATAATCATATGCTATTAAAATTCTCATGGATTGTATACTATGTATATCGGTTGGAATACTTCCCACGTGCCAATGTTAACATAGTTAGTAGGTCTGAGATGAGCAACGCCACATGCAAGAATATTATCCTAAGATTTTTAATATTTGATCCTACACTTCTAAAATGGTATCAGAACCTAGGTTTTATTGAGAAAATATAAAATATTTAACTAATAGCGTGTTATCTTAATAGAGGAGACTCCAAGAAAAATATGGATCCGGACCCTTGTCCGAGATGCGATGCATACAAGTTTTATCTCCAAAAATTGGAGAGAAAAGTGAGAACATCTAAGAGATATTCTTAAATGCACAAAAGCAAGTTTTGAACGCTATGTTCAAAATGGAGGAACAGAACAAGATATATATCCTAACTGTGCACACAAATTTGAGGAGAGCTGAGGAACTAGTTATCATCAACGACCAACTCTAGGAGGCGTTGAGAATTATCCAGGAGAGTACCCATCCATCCCACGGTTGATGGAGACAAAAAAAACAAAGGAGAAACATATGCTCCAAGTTTTAAAGAAATTTCACCGGATTCCTCAAATTCGACGGAATTAAGGAAAATCCAGAAGACGGTGTAATATTATGGCAACAACCTATATGGTGAACCGTAAGAGATAAGCAAGATATTCATGCATCAAGAGGAGATTATCATTCTTTTGCAAAATATCCAAAAGAAGGTTGATGGCCTAGAACGAGATGCAAGCCACAGAATTGTCAAAAAATCCACAGGTGGAAACAAGTTTTCACCCATAGAGGCGATCGATGACAAAGCTCGATCTGAAAGAATAATTCTACTCTTGAAAAGGGAAAATGAATACCCTTGAAAGAATATGATTAAACAAGTTGCATGAGTCGGTAGAATCATTTGTTAACCTTAATATAGTGGATATGAAGATGAATCAAGATATCCCAAAGGAGGAGCCACGAATCCCACCACAAGGAATATTACCCACTGATCCTATGAGGTCAAGAAGTCAATATGAAGCGAGCCAAGGACCTGATGATATGGAATTTGCAACAGAACAAGCCAGAATTAGATCACGAGGAATGAGACATATACCTAGAATGCAAGACACACATGTCGGGAAAGTCACCTTGGAGCCTATTCATCCCTTAGGACCTCATTTTCTCGTTTGGTATTCCCTATAATGATCATTTGAAAGCCTCTAAAATCCAGGGTTCATTAATAGATTTTGGACCCTGAATTCTTTATATCACATAACACAGTACAAAGAAAGTATATTTCTTCACCTGTCATGTCAAATCTTATGATAATTTCTCGCCATCCTTGTGGACATCCAATCTTTGCCGTAACTTTGATCGCCTTTGATTGAATGTCTCTGATAGACCTCCTTTTATACGACTGAGAGAAACTCATTTCGTATGGTTGAAAGATAGCTTTATCTCATTCGAATGATAATCTCGGGGCTCCAAATCTTTGACTATCACCGTACTGAAGTATCGACTTGTTGCTGATTTAGATATTTGTCTTTCTTAGAGGTGGAATATGATGGGAATTTGAAAGAGCATAAGACACACGATAAGTGATGGAATATGGTCTGTTCCCTTTATCCATCAATTATTGCTTCTTGAAGTCCTGATATAGTGTCAAGGCTCTGCTGAATCTGGAATCTTTGATATTATATGAAATCTTCGAATAGAACGCTATAATCTTTTTTGTACATAGATTCCCTGATATCATTTCCATTATCGAATCAGCATGATTCAGTATCCTTTTATAGTAGGTTGTGATATTAATTGGCGCATCTATACCTAAATAGAGTGCCGATTTGATCACAAACTGGATAGCTCCAATATGAATCCATTCTATTGTATTAGCAATTTCTGGCTTCATACTTTAAAGATCTTCCCTGATATCACTTGTTGGTATCAGCTGCATCTCCACTTGATTCCCAGTAAACTGGGACGGAAACGACATCTCTCGTCTGGTAACTCCATAGACGATGTTGTGCCTCCTCTTGACTAGACTCAGGTTCCTTAGAACATGGTCTATCTTTCCTTCTGTTGAAAACCCTTGATACTTTTGTAGACTCAGGGTTTTATTCATTATCCTGATCATCATTTTTTCTGACATGATAGTTTGGCTAGTATGATATAGCTAATATTGACGCCCCCGATGATGCGCCTCTCCTTCAGTAAGATCCTGATTCTGGGGATTCACCTGTTTCATCTTCTCCGCTGAAGATTTCTTCTTGCTCATATATACCCACGTCTAAGGCTATGTCTTCAAACTGGTATCATTGAACCAATTCCTAGTAGTATACGACATCTTTGATGTCTGGTGTAGACTTGAATCTCTGCATTCCCATTTGCTCGTTTTGTGGGCAATTTGTTGAAATATACCATTTGCACCTCACGTCCAACAGTTGTAATCCTTGAAACTTTCATTAGCTCGACTATGAGCTCGTTTGAAAGTCTTTTTTGCTGGTGTTTGCTCGTGAGAACTGGATCCCTGATCTTGATACCGTCTTCTTGTTGGACCACTTCTTTGTCCAGATTTATAATATCTGGTCTTTTGTCGCGACCACATGGTTCTTGGCCTCTAATAACTTTTCTTTTCTTTCCTTCCCTTATTGTAGGGTTGGAACTTATTTTTCTTCCTCCTGGATTGATATAAATATTCTCATCCGATATCTGTTGGAAGTTCAATCATATCACAGATCAACGAGGTTGACTTGTTGTTCTTTCTCAATTTCTTGAGATTCCTCTGAGTGGTTGCTAATTGACACCATTCTGACAGCTTCTTGTGGACATAAGACATCCTTCTGGAGACGTTGTCAACATAAACTCCTGGCAGGTAATCCCTTATGAACATCTCCATCCATGGCCTGGGGAACTTTAGGAAAAATAGCTCTCGTGCAATATCTTCTTTGACTGTACTAAGATATTGGTACTTTGTAAAGAGTTGGAGAAATTTTTTGAGTGCCCCCACCAGTCTTAGATTGTATAGTGCCAATAAATATTTCTTTCTCTTCTCCTCGTTGTAACCATCAAAATATTCATCTCCGAGGAAATGAACTTTGAAAGTATTATCCATGCCTTTTACTGCGTCCTTCACGAAGTCAAATGTCATTATCTCCTATTTTCTTTCAATTAGGCAATGTTCCAAATATTTTTTAACAACTCCTGCTAAACTGGCTTTGAGAACCTTGAAAAAATTGAGTTTATCAAGTTCTAGTGTTGTGGTTGCAACAACCATTGATGTCGCCCATTCATCTATGATATTTTCCCGATCTTTGAAGTTAACTTTGTCGAGATCGAGTGTCAATCGATAAGGATGGATAGGCTATAAGGTGGCTTTTTCGACTGGGGTCTCCTACATTCTGTGCCTCCTTCTTTTGTCTCATGTTCTGATTCTGGCTTGTTCTATTGCATACTCTGCATCAGGTCCTTGGTCAGATTCATATTGACCTCTTGATCCCATATGATCAATTCCCGGTATCCCTCATGGGCCGCTAGGTGGTTCATCTTTCAGGATGTTCTGGTTCATCTTCAGATCCACTATATTGAGGTTAACAAAAGATTATGCTAACTCCTGGAACTCGTTCAATCCTACTCTTTCAAGATTATTCATTCTTTAAGAGTCAAATTATTCTTTCGGTTCGAGTTTTATCGTCGATCGTTCTTATGGGTGCAAACTTGAGTTCACTCGTAGCTTTTTGACAAACCGTGCATGCTTCTAGATTCAAGGCATCGATCTTCTTCCGATACTACGCAATAGGTTGAGAATCTCCTCCTGCTGCATAGATATCCTGCTTAGCTCTCGTGGTACTCCATATGAGCGATTACCATAATATCAAGATCGTCTTCTAATTTCACTGAATTTGAGGAATTCGGTGAAATTTCTTTGTAACTAGGAGCGAATGTTGCTCATTTGTTTTTTGTCTCCATCAACTGTGTGGTGGATGGGTACTCATCTAGATAATCCTCAACGTCTCCTGGAGATGGGCGTTGATGAGCAGTCTCTCTTATGTCCTTCGCATATTTAGAAGGTTTATGCGAATGACTTCTATTGTCTAGTTGTCTCGGATACTCTGTTCGACAACCCCTTCATAACATCTAAGCAAATTGCTTAGACTCTCATGTTTGGCTTCCAATTCTTGAAAACTAATCATGTATGCTTCGCATCTCGGACAAGCGTCCGGATCCATAATTTTCTTTGGAGTCTTCTCCGTTAGGATAACACATTATAAATTAAATATTTAATAATTCCTCAGTAAAACCTAAGTTCTGATACCATTTTATCTACGTACCCCAATAAAGGAGGCAACCCAACAAATGATACCTATCAGGTTGCTAACCCTTCCACCAACCCCAAGAGGGAAAATCGGGCGACGACATAGAGGCACATTTTTAGGTTTTACGGCATCATGGGTCATCCCCTACAGAGAACTACGCTTCGTGTTAGATCACGCAGCAGATGCTCGGGTTTTTTTATAAGCTCTTATACCATTTTAGAACCGTAGGATCAACAATAAAAAATCTCTAAATAATATACTTGTATGTGGCGTTGTTATACCTCCTAGACCTACTAACAAGGTTAGCATTGGCACAAGAGTGGTTTCCAGCCGATAAACAACATATACCATCCATGAGAATTTAAAGCTTAAGCAAAATACTACATAAAGAAATACATGTACATAGTTAAGCTAATCCTTGGAATGACAAAATTGGAGTGGAAATAGCTTAACCATGTATAAAAGTCAAAATTATGGGGTTTTGATAGTGAATGGATTATAATATTATATTTTAAATAGTGAATGAGTATTGAGTGTAGATATTTTTTAGAAATGAATATGGAGTGTAGAGAAGATAGGAAAATGTGTAGAGAAGATTGAAAAATGAGTATTCTTAAGTAATATCCCATATATATATGAATTTTGTTTGTAAACTGAAGGAACTCATTCTATAAATCTTGTTGCAGACTGACACGGCTTCTATGCACTTAATTTCATGACATTTGCAAAATATTTGATGAGTGATATTACGAGTGTTATTCCCAAGAAGAAAAATTCTTTTTTTTTTTATGTTGGCAAATTAATTCCCCCATGAAATATGCAGGCCCTAAGCCTACCGTACTTGGCCACTGGATCAGGAAACATCACCCACCAACAACCTGTATGTAAGTCTCTCCTCTCCCTCCAAATAATCGTTTCTAACAAATTACGGGCAAATATTATTTGAATACTCTCTGTCCTCTAAATATATTTTTAAAAAATTTAGTATGAATTTTAATAAAAATTTTGAATATTTTGTGAATGGAGTAAGTTTCCATATTAAATAGTAGAGAATATTTCATGGAAATTTTTCAAAAAGAATAAATTTTGAGGATAGCGATAATATTACATATGTTCAAAGTTATCACGCACGGTCCATACATTTTATCGGCATGCATATGTAGTTTCGAGGCGGATCAGGAAGTTGATGACAATAAAAATAAGATCTTGACGTATTAAAAATCATAAATGCTAAAATATTTCTATGTTTTCATAAGTTATCTGTCGAGATTTCAATACATAAAATCCATCAATAATTGAGTTTATATCTATATTTTTAATAAAATTTCTTTCAATATAAACCCTTCTTTAACGTAAACTTTAGGGAATTTATCAGCCAAACCAATAGTAAAACTTGGCTGCGATTGAACTTGAACTTTGATAGCTTCTAATGGGCAGAGAGCAACATCAATGAAACACTTGAGCGGCAATGAGGAAGAATTTGACACATTTGTTTGGCTAATTTTTCCGACTCGTATGAACCTTTGAGGATGCAGACAAATAGTGTATTCTAAAAGCACCAATATACATCGCTCAAAATAGTAGGCAAGCAACAATAAGGAGACACAAAATTTTATCGTGAAAAACCTCTCAAAATGAAAGAGAGAAAAAAATCACGGGAATACTAGAGCAATTTAAATCCACTATCATCAACAATGAAGTAGTACACAATATTCTTTAGATTATACTAGATGCATACAAAACATCATACACTCCGAAATAAACACATCATGATGTATGAAATCAAAATCGAGTAAAGATCAAGAAAAATATCACCAAAAATTCTTCTCTGCTCAGATCAACGAAACCCGACCTCCAAATCTCAAAATCCTATCTCCACCGTCCAAAACGTTCGCCTAGATGCTCTGAATCTGCTATCCAAAAATCACGATGATCTAACAGTTCAATCTCTGGGAAACGAAAATTTCTTTACGTAACCGAAAACTGAGAGGAGAAAAAGGCTACAAATTTTTCTATTTTGACTACTCTCTTTTCTGTTTTGGCTGCTCCAATTTCTCACTTAAAAATGGTGGCTGGCATTTTTCACTCTTATAACCTTCTCATGGGCTCATGAACTTTTCTCATGAGTAAAAAATATAAGAAAACCCAACAATAACAACTTTTTTTAATTTTTTAATTATTTTGAATTGGGCTAATTTTAAATTAGATTTAATATAATACATAGACGGAAAAAAAAATTGAAGCTTGCATTGAACTGGAGCCCTGTGTAGCCCCTTAATGGATCCGCCTCTGGGTAGTTTGTACCTTTTATAATTCAATGATCAGATTTTGAAATAGATAATTGATACCCATAATTTTTCTAGAAATTATACCTTTTAGAGCAGAGTTGTTACTGGTAGAATCTGTGTGTGTGGCACGTGGGGCTTTTCTGAGAGACAAGTGTGCATATAATTGATAAATAATTAAGCAATGGCTATTAAATCTTTCAGGTTAAAAGGGAGAGTGGGAGTTTTCTATTCCCTGAGGATCCTGGCAAGGTACATTTCTATGCTTTACTGCCTACATTCATTTTCCAATGCTAACTTTTTTTTTTTCTCACTAGTTAGAAACATGCGGTAAATACTTAAATACCCAAAATCCCCATAATATCTATCTTCTATACCCATTTCCAAAAAACATCTACACTGCATACATATTTACTATTCCACATCACTATTCATCACACTATTCCACAATTTCAACAAACCAATAATTTCTTTATGCACTAAATCACATTTAAACAAGATCCACGCAATTAATGGAGATTAAACATGCTCAACTATCAGGTCCAACATTCTTCCGTACATCAAAATAAAATAATCAACCGAGTTTTCGCCATTATACCTGTTTACCACAATCCTGCCGAGACTCCTTCAGATCGTTGGATTTTTACATGCTTTTAAGCTCCTCCCGAGCTTCTACCAACCACACAATCTCAACCATGGACTCCTCCCGTCGAACCTCCTTCAGCAAAACTCAGCACAACCCTCGTCTCTTTCGATTCGGGGAGTATGGTATCAGTGCGATATCTATGGAAGATTACTTAAACAACACGTCGAAATAGTCGGGAAAAAGCTTTCTTTTAATTGAGTAATTATAAAAATACTTAGTACATATGTGTATCCTCTTTCGGGATGAGACAAACTCTTTTAGCTACATATGGTAGTTGGGTGCTCTCTGCACATACAACTCTAAAACTTTAAAAGTAAAAAGGAAAGAAACTTGAAACTGAAAAACTATGACACTATTAAAGAGAGAATTTATTTGCTTGAGGGTTGAAGGAAACTTGGAAAATGCTCGATGATCTGAGCTTCCTTCTGCTTGGGTTAATATAGAGGTTTGATCCCCTCTATTATTGCTTTGAATTATTGTCTCAGATACTCTTTCCGTGATAACGTGCTCGTATGTGGACTTTGGGTTCCTTGTCTTCTGCCGACACTCTTTTTTTATGGTAGAGAAAAGATTCCCGCGTCTTCACATGTTTCTGGATCACTTCTTTTGATAATGGCCTGCCTGTACACTCCACTTTCTTATGCCAACGCTTTGCCGTTTGCTGACGAGTGGAGTCTGCTTTCAATTTTTTCCACTAACTTTTCTTAGTGGGAATCTTCCTGTTGCTTCACCCACCCATGTCGTTTTCATTTTGGTGGGTGGTCTTCAATCTCAGAGTCACATGACTTTTTTTCCTCTATCGGTCACCTTATTTTTTTGGAGGTGCCCGAGGTGTCCTTTTCTAAGGAACCCTACGTTCCTCATGCTCGTCGGATCGGAACTTCTTCTTGTCTTGTTTTGGCAAGAAGCCTTTCGAATCGGCTCCTTCTCGTTCGGACGATCGAACAAATTCTTGGCGTCCGGTGACCAAAGTGAGCCATGTTGCGTAATCCTGCGATGAGTCTCCTCGTCGCGCAACCTTGTTTTCCAGAGGAGGTAATCTTCTTTTCAAGAAATTCTCTCGAAACAGGTTGTTTTCCACGTCATGGTGTTTAACGAGGAAAGTTCCATTCGCCGAGTTCGGAAGAACTTGAATGGAAACTTCGACTTTCTCCATCTCCATGAGATAGACCCATGAACCCCATGCTGCGGCGTAGTAATCTGGTTTTTGAAAATATGGCGACCAAGGTTAAATCCGATGTCGGGGCCTTTGTATCGGGTCATCGAAGCCTGATATAGTGAAAGGCTTCGTGACTTCCTTTGCCAACGTGTTCTTGAGCTGCACTGAGACCTGGGTTATTTGCCTAGGAATCGTGCACTGTTTCTTGGATCCATCTTGGTTACTTGGTAGACCCTTGATCTCGGTGAAACTTTGAGAGATAGTATAAACTGAGGCAAGTGCCCCAAAATCATACCATAGCTTGACATCCTGTGGATTGGCTCCGGTGGACATCCACATTCGGGGATATTTTCCCGAGATATCAACCCTGATGTGTTTAGGATGGACAACCTTTCTTGTCTGCAACTTCTCCCAACTGGACTGGTATACCTGCCATGTAGGAGAAATATAAAAAATGTTAGTATCAACCTTAGATTTTCCAGTCATGGGCCTAAGGCTGATCTTTACCTCAATTTCCCCAGAGGTGCTGGGTTGACACAGTGAGTCAGGTTGTGACACATAGTCATCGTCTTTTGCTTGGGCCGACGATTCCGAAGAATCAACCAACTTAGCACTCGTGCTAAGGGTACTTGAATCCTTGCTACGGTATACCGCCCTGTACGGGAGGACTCATTTCCTAGTCTTGAACTGGCAGCCCAAAGTAGTGGCTGGTCCTTTACGGATTGGAGCGAACCCTCGTTCCGTATGCATTCTCTGATTCAGTGTGTAACACTGGTCACATCCCCATCTTGAATTCTCCACACTTTGGCATGAAGTACACATTCATCCCATTCCTTAGAGCGGCCTGTGTTCTCCGGAGATGTCTTTAATTTGTGATAATGGAGTCAATTTCTTCGGCTCCATCTTTTGTCGGAAAATATGCAAGAATATTTTCATGAGATTTAAGAATGGCAATATCATAAATATAATATTGGCATTCAGCTTTCCATCTTAATAATCTAAGTTTTTCAGGCCACAATTTTGACTTTTGGACCATGGTTAAGCTATTTCCACTCCAATTGTTGCTATTCCATGGAAGTAGTTTAACTATGTGAATTAATTTCTTTATGTGGTATTTTGCTAAAAGTTATTAAATTCTCATGGATGGTATACGTTGTATATCGGCTGGAAATATTTCTCGTGCCATTGTTGTTTTGTCAGGGGTCTGAGAGACGAAACAACCGTTCTCTCGCCAATGCTGACTTATCAGGGGTCTGAGAGTTAGAACAATGCCATGTACAAGTATATATTTTGGAGATTTTTGACTGTTGATCCTACGCTTCTAAAATGGTATCAGAACCTTGGTTTTATTGAGGAATTATTTTATATTTAGCTTGTTATGTGTTATCCTAACGGAGGAGACTCCAAAGTAAAAATGGATCCGGACACTTATCCGAGATGTGAAGCATACAAGTATGCTTTCCAAGATTTGGAAAGTACACATGGAGACTTGAGCAGAAGGCTCATGTTTTTTGAAAGAAGTTTTGAACAGAGTGTTCAAAATAAATTCCCATAAGAGGTCATTCAGGCATTCCAAAATGATGCCATAATGACGGAGGAATGGTTTATCCTCAATGCTTATCTATAGGAGGCATTGAGAATTGTCCAGAGGAGAACTCATCCACCTCATAGTTGATAGAGACCAGAAATAAAGGACAAACATCCGCTCCTAGTTACAAGGAGATTTCACCGGATTCCTCAAATCCGACAGAATTAAGGGAGATCTAGAAGACAGTTCAATACTATGATAACTGTCTGTATGACATTCCACAACAGCTCAGCAGGATATCCATGCAGCATGAAGAGATACTCACCATACTACGGAATATCTAGAACAAGATCGAAGGCCTTGAGTGCAAAGCAGGCCCGAAAATGGTCAAGAAATCCCTGGGTAATCTCAAATTCAAACTCGTTGGGATGGGCGAAGATAAAGCTCGCAGCGAAAGAATAATCTAACTCTTTAGAGGATGAATAATCTAGAGAAAGTCGGATTGAACGAGTTACATGAGTTAGCGGAATCAATCTAACCTCAATATGGTGGATCTGAAGATGAACCAAGTCCCGAAGGACGAACCACTAATTCCACCACAAGGAGTACCACCTATTGATCCTATGGGATCAGGAGGACAATATGAGTCTGGCCAAGGACCTGATGCAGAATTTACAGCAGAACAAGCCAAAATCATGACAAGAGAAAGAAAAATAAGGCAAAGAATGCAGGAAACCCCTGTCGGAAGAGCTATCTTGGAGCCTATCCATCCCTATGGATTGACACTCGACATTGATGAAGTCAACTTCAATGATCAGAAAAATATCATAGATGAATGGGCAGCATCAATGGTTGTTGCAGCCGCAACATTGGAACTTGACGCTATAAATATGGTCAAGATCCTCGAAGGAAGTTTAGCAGGAGTTGTTAAACAATACTTGGAACATTGCCCAGAGGAAAGAAAGAGAGCAATACTAACGTTCAACTTCATGGAGGATGCAGTTAACGGCATGGCCGATATATTCAAAGTTCATTTCCTTGGAGATGGATATTTCAACGGCTATAATGACGAGAAGAGAAAAAATATTTGTCGGCATTGTACAATCTGAGACTGGTGGTCTTGGAGCAAAAGTCGCTCAACAAATTTCTCCAGCTATTTACAAAGTATCAACATCTTAGTATGATCAACGAAGATATTGCAAAAGAGCTGTTTTTCCTGAAGTTTCCCAGCCATGGAGGGAAATGTTCATCGAGGATTACCAAATCGGAGTTCATGTCGACGGCATGTCCGTAAGGATGTCTTTTTTTTTGGTAATTTAATACAGAAATTTTTAAGGCCGCATCACGGTGGACTCGAACCTGAGACCTTTGGCTGCGAGCATTAACCACTCTATCACTAGGCCAACACGCACACACTAAGTCCAGAAGGATGTCTTATGTTCATAAGAAGTTGTCGGAGTGGTGTCAAACTGCAACCATTTAAAGGAATCTCAAGAAATTGAGAAAGATCAACAAATCAGTCCCGTTGATCTGTGATATGCTTGATCTTCCAACGGAAATCAGAGGAGAACATTTATATCAATCCAGGAGGAAGAAAATAGGCTCCAACCCTACAACAAGGGAAGGAGAGAGAAAATAAGTTCTTGGAGGCCAAGAACGAGGTGGTCACGATAGAAAGCCAGATATTACAAATCTGGACAAAGAAGCGGTCCAACAAGAAGGTGGTATCAAGCTCAGGGATCCAGTTCTCGCGAGCAACCACCGGCGAAGAAAACTTTCAAACGAGCTCACACTAGAGCTAATGAAAGTTGTAAGGATTGCAACTGTTGGACGTACTGTGCAAAGGGGCATATGTCAAAAAATTGCCCACAGAACGAGCAAAATGGAATGTAGAGATTCGAGTCTACACCAGACATCGAAGATGCCATATACTATCAAGAATTGGTACAAGTATACCAGTTCGAAGATATACCCTCAGACGAGAGTATATATGGACAAGAAGAGATCTACAGCGGAGAGGACGAGACGGATGAGTCTTCAGAATCAGGATCCGATTGAAGGAGAGGCATGCTATAAGGAGTGTCAAGATGAGCTAGGTCATACAAGCCGAACCATCATGTGACAAAAGATGTTGAACATGATAATGAATAAAACCCTGAATTTACAAAAGTATGAAGTGTTTTCAATAGAAAGGAAGATAGACCATGTTCTAAAGAACCTGAGTCTAGTCAAAAGGAAGCACAATGTTGTCTATGAAGTTACTAGATGAGAGATCTCGCTTTCATCCCACTTTACTGGGAATCAAGAAGAGATGCAACCGATACCACCAATGATATCTCTTCAGTATGAATCCACTAAATCGCTAATACGATGGAGTGGATTCATATTGGAGTAATTCAGTTGGTGATCAAATCATCACTCTATCTGGGTACAGATTCACCAATTGATATCGCGATCTGCGATAAGAGAATACCGAATCATGCTGATTCTGTAATGAGAACCCTCTCAGAGAATCTATGTGTTAAAAATCTTATAGCAATCTTCTATCCGAAGATTTCTTACAATATCAAAGATTTCGGATTCAGCCGAGCCCTGACGTTATATCAGGACTTCAAAAAGCAAGAGTTCATGGATAATGGAAACAGACCTTATTCCATCACTTATCGGGTGTCTTATACTCTTTCAAACTCCCATCATATAAAGCTATATTTGGGGAAGGAGTTTATCAAGATACAAGACATCTTCAAGAAGGTAGCTAGAGCTAGCTGTCCAGATCGGGTGGAACTTCCACCTCTAAGAGAAACAAATATCCAGATCAGAAACAAGCCGATACTTTAGTACGGTGACAGCCAAAGATTTGGAACCCCAAGGTTATCATTCCAAGGGGATAGAGTTATCTCTCAACCATACGAAAGAAGTTTTTCTCAATCATATTAAAGGAGAGCTATCAGAGACATTCAACAGCAGACGATCAAAGTGTTAGCTAAGATTGGATGTTCTCAATGATGGAGAGAAATTGCCATAAGATTTGACACTGCAGGTGAAGAAATATACTTTCCTTGCACAGTGTTATGTGATCTGAAGAATTCAAGGTCCAATGTCTATGAAGGTGTAGGGAAAACTAGGTTTACCCTCTAGAGGATCTATCTTCGATGTTTAATTCACCATACATTGATTATATTCCTAGCATGCACCCATATAATTAATTGCAACACGTAGGGTTTTCTCGTGTTTACCTCATCTCGGGGATAAACGGATGAACGGATCGAGACTCGTGCTTTGATCTTCCGGATCGATCCCGGTTGCCCAATCTCCAACGCCGAGTGAGGACGATCTATGGAGAATGATACGTAAAATCACCCTAATCCTCTAGTTATTTTGAAAATATCTCACCAAGGATCTATGGTGATTCTCAAAATTATGCTTCGATAATTGTGAGGATTAACCTTGATCTTATCTCTTACCTATATTTATAATGCATTACCATAATCCCATAGGAAAGGATCCATGCATATCCCATAAATATAATAATATCCTTATGGATAAAGAGGATCAAATCCTTGCCTTAGAGGATAGGGGGCGCCGATTTCCATGTGGCTAAGGGCTTGGATGGGCCAGCCCAGGGATCAAATGCAAGGAATAAAGAATGGCCTCAAATAAATTAATTATCTTATGTTCATTGAACATAAATTAATTTATAAATATTCATCCATGCCACTAGAGAATAAATGCCGACTTACCCTTTCTTGTAGAAGGTAAGTCGAACTTGCACTTAGACATTACGAATCCCGTATTTAAGATATCACACGTCCATTAATTATTTAGAGCATTCCACCGCTTAAAATAATTAATATCTTTAATTCCTTAAGTAGTACCACTCAACCATATTATTGTACTGAGCTAACTCAACCTCGCAGGGTTTAGTACAATAAACCTTTGAGCTCCCAATGGGACGCCATCATCCTAAACGGATACGTGACTCGACATGATAACTAGACGACATACAAGCACCGCCACCACCCAAGATGCGGAGAATATCAAGTTAGAACATATAACCTCACCCATAACAAGTCAAAGTGATGGTCAACAACTCATACTCACCTAATACCTTATCGAGGTTTAGATCATCGTAGTCACCGAGATCTAGGTTCTTCACGACGTCGACAGAAGAACACATATCATTGTGATCCATCAATACGCCGTAGACGCATCAAAGATAGACAAGCAACCAAGTCAAGTCACTTTATCTATACAGTAGCTATACCGACAACTCATCCTCAAGTCGTCTCACCGTGATTTTTTATATCTCATTAAGCTGACCAATCATACGACTTTCGATCTTCACACACCGTATGATCTAACTTATATATGAGATAAGGGGACATATATATGCAATCAGTAATCAATTCAGATAGAGATGAATAGTGGTAATCTGAAACATTTTATACAAGCTAAACCAAAACCGCCAAAGATACAAATCCAACAATCTCCCACTTATACTAAAGCAAACTTTTAGTATACAATGTGTCTCTACTAGCTATTACAAACAAAACCATCACTTTGCTTCTCCCACTTATACAAAAGTTTCTAAGGGGTGCCATCAGCTAATCCAAGTCCTCCGACGTGTCTGTGAGATTTTTTGCGGCTCTTCGTGAACGGATCCGCAGTTATCCGTCAGATCAATCTTTTCAATCAGACGCCCCTCATCTAACGATTTGATGACATGGTACTTTCTCTATGTGTTTGGTCGCCTTGTGGGTTCGTGGTTCCTTCGAAGTTCCATCGCACCGAGTTATCACAAGAACTATGATACTCTTGGGCAAACAGGTACCACACCTAGATCCATGAGATAGTTCTCGAACCATACAGCCTCCTTAGCGCCTCTCGGGCTACATATTCGCTTCCATGGTAGAGTCCGCAATGCATCGCTGCTTGCACTCCGCCAGATACGGCCCACATCCCAAGGTAAACACATAGCCCGAGGTAGACTTTTTCTCATCACGGCACTGAAACCGGTCGTAACCCAAAGGCATTAGACTATCTCGCATGGTAAACCAATATAATCTCGAGTCCTTTTCGTGTACTTGAGTATATGCTTACGCAATTCAATGAGCTTGTCCAAGGTTAGATCGATATTCTAGCTACTATGCCACCGCATAGAAGATATCGGCCTCGCATAATGATTGCGCATATTGACTTCATACGACGGAAGCGTAGAACTTGTCTCATTTCCTCTATCTCCTTTGTGCCATAGCATCGCCTTAGATAAAGCGAACGCCATGTCCGAAAGGTAGCAACCTTTCTCGCGGTCTCGCATACTAAAACGAGTAATCACAGATCAATGTAAGACGCCCGAGATAAGCTCAATATTTTCCTCTCGCGATCTCGTAAACCTCGATCCCAAGAATGACGCCGATCTCCTAAGTCCTTCATTTGAAACTGATCGATAACCAACTCTTTACGCCCGATAACAACTTCACATTGTTGCCAACTAGAAGAATGTCATCTACATAAAGTGCAAGAAATACCACATCACTGCTGACATCTAAACGACACACACAACTCGCTAGGCAACTGGTAAATCCATAGGACTTTACCACCTCGTCAAAGCGTAAGTTCCAGGATCGCGAGGCTTGCTTGCCTATAAATGGACTTCTTAAGCTTCCATACTAGATGCTTTTCATTCACCACATAACCTTCTGTCGACATAGATGTCTCTACCTTCCTCAAGGTAACCGCTAGAAAAGCGGTTTTCACATCCATTTGCCAAACCTCATGTTCGGGGCTATGGCCCAAGAATTATGGACTGAGCATTGCATTGCTAAAAGGTCTCATCGAAATCGATGCCCTCAACTGAGTGTACTTTCGCCACAAGCTCGCTTTAAAAGTCCAAACCTCCATTCAATCTCTTCCTTCAGATACCCACTTACTACCTACGGCTTCGCCATCCTGGTAGAGGTGTCTTTCAGATATATCCATAGTCATATGGACTCAATTTTAAGTCCATAGTGCCTGATCTTGATCAATGTCTCAGATCGCCACCGTATGTCCACGGGTCGATTATTGCTTGTTCGCTTCGAGACTAAATCCAAGATTCACCCATTTAACATAAATCGCCGGGTTGAACAACCCTCCCACTACGACGAGGCGCTATCGGCACAATGGCAACGGGGTGCAAGAACTTGTGGTTCTCTATCTCGCACAACTTGTCGGATGAGCCATCAGACGGCCGGTATCTCCAAAGGAACTCGACCCACTTCAATTTCTTGATGTATCTCGGTGTCGATCCTCCCACTAGACACGACATCTCATACCTGCTTAATCGATGGTGGAATACATCATCTTCTAACCTCAAGAATGATTTCAACTTGATTTATGGTTTGTCATACAATCCTCTTCTAAGAATCGGCATTAGTGCTAATAATGACCTTCGATCCTAGACTATAGAATAAACCACCTTCGTCCTCTAGGATAGCCAATAAACAGCCTTGCGTCTGATCTAGCCTCCAACTCGTCACCTTCTTGTTCAAAGACATGTGCCGACCGCCCATATCCTTATGTGGTTTAAACCAGTTTCATACCAAACCACAACTCTAAAGGGTCTTTTCGACCGACTTGATGGTACTAGATTTAGCTATCGCCGCTTCTAAGGCATACCCCTAACTAAATAGAATGTCGCATAACTCATCATCGATCTAACCATTTCCAAAAGAGTCCTATTTCTTCGTCCCGACACCATTTTGTCAGGCGTGCTTGAGCGAGTGGAGGAATCCCACACCGCACCAATAGTCCATAAACTCATATCGAGGTATTCGCCACCGTGATCGCACGCAGGACTGACATACTTTACCAAGCTTCGCCCACTTCCGCCTTAAATTCTTGAATTTCAAAGCATTCGCACTGCGCGTTATACGATCCGCATCTCGAGTAATCGCCAATGAAAGTGACAAAATACCATACCTCCACGAGCTTGTATGGACATCGGTCCACAATGAACGGACTAGCTCCAACACTTCTTTCGCTCTATAACCCTTCGCCATGGTCTCGGTCGATATCTTTCCTTCTATACAGATTCGCAGATCGAAGGAAGAATCAGTGAGATTACCCAACGCCCATTCTTAGCCTGTCTGATCCTATTTAGATTGATGTGACCTAATCTAAGATGCCGAGAAATGTGGTGTCATCTGAAGAAAACTTTCTTTTAAGGTTCGATGTAGACGAACATAGTTATAGTATTATGTTTAGCGTAAATAGTATAAAGTGAATTATATAACGTGCCAACACGTATAACTTTGTCATTTCTTATGATAGAAACACCACTATCAAAAATAATCAATATCCATGAATAAAAAGTTTCAAACGAAATAAGGTTTCGCCAAACTCCGCATATAAACGCCCTTAAAACTAAAACTGTTTATCAAACATAAAGAAACATCTCCGACGCAACGGCCTCGACTTTCGCCAGTGCTCATGGAGATCGTTATCTCGCCATCATGCAGCTCCCTTGTCCGCAGAACCTCGCAGTGTAACAAATACGATCGTCAGACCGTGTTCACTACCCAAGAATGGTAGAACAAGTCGCTAAACATGTTTCGCTATTAAAGCAAACGGCATACTCGAGCCTCGAGCATAGGGCACTCTGGCCTTCCAATGCCCGCCTTCCGCACTTCAAGCACTCGCCTCTCCTTCGCTTTAAGCCTCCGTTGCAAAGCATGTTCTTGTTTCCATTACCCCACTATTTCCATCGCTTCTACCACCTTTGGTGCCTTTCTTTTTCCATTTTGCAACGGAAAATTGGGCCCCTAGATATGCTAGCAAGAGCATGTGCCCTTGCCCATAACTCCTTCCGGGCTACACAGATCATTTAGCAACCGACTAAGTGTAAACTCGTCTTGCTCATGATCGCATTCACGCGAAAGTTCTCAAAAGACTTGGGCAGGTATTGAGGATGATATCAACCTCACCGTCAATACCTCCTCCCAACCGATCAAGACTATCCATGAGACGAGTCATGGAGACATGTTCATGGACCAACTTCCTTCTTCCATCTTACACGCCAAGATTTCTCTCATCAGGTGGAAGGATCGTCTCGATCCGACCGCCCAAACTTACCTCAGACTCGACCATATTTCGCCGCTCACCATCGATCGATGTCAGCAAGCCCTTGACATTGTAGTCATCATATAGCACTGGCCATATTATTCGACTTATGCCAAAGCCACCGCCGCTCATTAGTCGAGCCAATAAGGGCATCAGGTTTAGAGTATTGAGAACAAACATGTGTTCTTCAAATGATAAGAACATATTCCATGTTTTGTTTCCACTCTATAAAATTCGGACCGATAAGTGGATTTTGTGAGCATATGATAATCGGTAAGAGACATATCCGAAAAGATAATGTAAACACATAAGCATACGATCGCACATAATTGTAAAATAATATTGTAACCTCGATAAAACAATATTAATTGAAACCTCCAATCGCCCAAGGAATTCCACATGCAAGCCACGCTGACGCTACATACGAACCCCCACTGCACTAAAATATACCTTTAGTCGCTTAATTTCAATCCATGTCAACTTATCCTTATGACAAATTAAATTAATGATTGGACCTTACTGACCACATCACTATCGCAAGAAGGGACTTCGCCTAAGTTGTACCGAGGTGATGTCTAAGTAATGACCACAATTTTAACAAAGTAAATGTATCCTTAGAATCGCATACCTACCAGACCATACCGCTCCAATTCAAATTCTTTGTTATCTCATTTTAAATCCATCTCTAGAGAACTTATGAAAATCGCACGAAGCCACGCTGTGGATCGCCACACATGAAACTCCCACTTCTCAATAGATTTAAATTGTTTTATTTAGAAATCTCATCTAACAAACTTATGATAAACAAAGGCAAGCAAGCCACGCTGTGGATCGCCATCACACGCCTCACTTTGTTTAGAGATCAAAAGTGAGGTCTTGACATTTTAATTTGAAAATTAATATGTCGGGTTACTTGCTTAGTCTTTGTTTCAAAAGGTTTGTCCAGATCACGTAATCCTAGCATGCTTTTCATAGAACTCAACATGTAAAACATGCTCAGTAATTCTAAAATAGCTGAAAACGCGATAAACCTAGCATGCTTACTATGCGCATCCAATCACAAAAATATATAATATGTTTGTTCACGAATTTAAACATACATGCATGCTTCGATAATTTAAACATCCACCATATGCAACGAATGATTAAAAATAAAATAAAACGCTCATCGAGCCCACTGTGGAACCCGCACTTTCCCGCCTAATCTATTACATAGAATTGCAGCATGATCTTCATAATCTTCGCGGGCCTGCGGCACCCGCACGGACCGATTCACAAACCGGATTCGCCAAAAATGGGTTCGCCGTCAGTGTCAGTCGGGCCGGTCGGCCCAAGATGGATCGGGCCGCCGCTAGGCACAACCCATGCGCGCGCCCAGCACATTGCCGCGCAGCCAAGACATCCGCCGAGCCGAGCGCCACACGCTCGCCATGAGACGCCGCCGCCAACCGCCGACTCGCCGAGGTCGTCAAGCCGCTGCCTACCGAGGTCGCCGAAGGCCGCCGAGCGACCGCCGAGGCTCGCCGAGCCACGCCACCTGCTACCGAGGCTGCCGAGGATGACTCGCCGAGGTCGCCGAGCGCCGCCGAGCTCGACTCACCGAGGCATGTTGAGCCGCTGCCTGCTACCGAGGACGA
The DNA here is from genome assembly GCA_036937905.1 of Salvia rosmarinus. NCBI lineage: Eukaryota > Viridiplantae > Streptophyta > Magnoliopsida > Lamiales > Lamiaceae > Salvia > Salvia rosmarinus. The sequence continues at coordinate 165,695 of JAODLM010000726.1, forward strand.
CCACGCCGACCCGCCGACCCGCCGAGAACGCCCGAGCGCCAGCGCGCAAGGCTGTCGGGCGCGCTCGAGGTTTCCACGCTGCGGCCGAGCGCCGCCGGGCGCCCACATGAAAATACGCGCTCGCATCGCCCGCTACAAGACGCCGCGCGCCACGCATGACTCCCGCCCGCACGCCTGCCCACCGAGCCGCCGAGAAAACATGCACACGCTGGGCGGTGATCAGAAGCGCCACAGACGCCGCCGCGTTGCCGCCGCACGCCGTCCGACCGCGCGCCCGCTTTTTCCGACGCATTTCATCGCCTCGCTCGCTTTTCATCTTCGCTTCTTTACGATAAGATCTACAAAAAAAATCTAATCTAACCACGGATTTTCTCGTAGTGAAAACAAAACCGACAAAAAATAAAACGAGCCACGATGAACGACATATCCAACAATTAATTAATTGCGCATGTAATAATCAAACGTGAATTAATCCAACAGAGCCAAGATACTGATCCCAGGCTCTGATACCAATTGTAGGGAAAACTAGGTTTAGCCCTCTCCCGAGGATCTATCTCGATGTTTAATTCACCACATCGATTATATTCCTATCATGCACCTATATAATTAATTGCAACACCTGTGGGTTTTCTCGTGTTTACCTTCAACTGCTCTGGGATAAATGGACGAACGGATCGAGACTCATGCTTTGATCTTCCGGATCAGATCCCTGCTGCCCAATCTCCAACGCCGAGTGAGGACGATCTATGGAAAATGCTACGTAAAATCACCCTAATCCCTCTAGTTATTTTCAAAATATCTCACCAAGGATCTATGGTGATTCTCGCAAATTATGCTCGATAATTGTGAGGATTAACCTTGATCTTATCTCTTACCTTATATTTATAATGCACACCATAATCCCATAAGGAAAGAATCCATGATATCTCATAAATATAATAATATCCTTATGGATAAAGAGGATCAAATCCGCTTTAGAGGACAGGGCACAGATTTCCATGTACACATGGCCCGGACGGCCAAAAGGATCAAATGCAAGGAATAAAGACGGGCCTCAAATAAATTAATTATCTTATGTTCAGCCCTGTAATATAAATTAATTTATAAACATTCATTCATGTCACTAGAGAATAAATGTCGACTTACCCTTTATTACCGGGTTATGAGTCGGCTTGCACTTAGACATTACGAATCCTCGATTTAAGATATCGCACGCACATTAATTATTTAGAGCATTCTCGATTGCTTAAAATAATTAATATCTTTAATTCCTTAAGTAGTACCACTCAACCTTATTATTGTACTGAGCTAACTCAACCTCGCAGGTTTAGTACAATAAACCTTTGAGCTCCTTAAGGGACGCCATCATCCTAAACGGATACGCATGACTGATACGTATAACTAGTATGACATACAAGTATCGCCACCACCCAAGTTATGAGAATATTAGGTTAGAACATTTAACCTCACCCATAACAAGTCAAAGTGATGGTCAACAACTCATACTCACCTAATACCTTATCGAGGTTTAGATCATCGTGAAGTCACCGAGATCTGTGTTCTTCACAACGTCGATAAGAACACATCTCACCGTGATCCATCAATACGCCGAGACGCATCAAAGATAGACAAGCAACCAAGTCAAGTCACTTATCTATACTGTCACGCCATACCGACAACCGTGCTCAAGTTGTCTCACCGTGATTCTTTTATATCTCATTAAGCTCGACTAATCATATGATTTCGTGATCTTCTACACATTGTATGATCTAACTTATGTACGAGATAAGAGGACACGATATATGGAATCAAGTAATCAATTCAGATAGAGATTGTAATAGTGGTAATCGTGAAACATCAGTATACAAGCTCAACCAAACTCGCTTTCAAGATACAATCCAATGTATGAACCTCGATTTCGGAGGCTTTCAAATTACCTTTGTAGTAAGGCCGATCGAGAAATGGAGGTCCTAATTTAGGACACAAATTCCTCGATAGGTGCAAACCATTGGGAATAACAATCAAGGAATGGAGGTTACAATTAGCTGGAGAAAATCACCGATCGAATGACAAGTACATTCTCAATATACATCTCAATTGGGTGTTATACTAGAAGTCAAGGTAGAGTATTTTGTCGCTTATAACGATTCAAAGTGTGAATCAGACAAACAAGAAGGAGTTTTTCCGATGTAAGGAGAAAATCTACCTCGTATTGTTGGAAGAGATTTCAAAGAAAATCATGCTCTTATCCAAAGCGAGTAAGATGATTTAAAATTTTGATAGGCGAGGTGTCAAACACCTGGTACAAGGTCCGCATCCACCAATCTATTTCCATGATACCGTGAGTCGATATTCTCTGGGAAACAATTTCCATGATGTCCAAGAAGTTCATGCAGGATAATGAAAGGAGACGATTGGTGTTCACAACCAATTATGATCACAAAATCATTGTTCAACGACTGCAAAAGGAATTTAACCGACAAATGTCAATCAAATTTCGCAGCAAGCGTGGTGATGAAGGAAAGCTTTGACACCGAAAGATGAAAGATCAAAGGCAGTTCAACGAAGCACTGCTGAGTTGCAGGATTTCAGAATTGTCTAATGATGAGGAGATCCAAATCACTAAGGCATCTCTAATATCTAACCAAGATATTGGAGATGGAGCATATGTAGCTCTAGAGGATGTCAAAAGGAAAATCGTTCGTTGCTACAGCGAGGATCCTTTGGTATGATGGAATAGAAACCAACTCAAAGCTAGTCTGAAGGTTAAGCCAGGCAACTAATTTGAATTCAACAGATTCCGACCCATCCTGAGTAACCAAGTGGATCAGAAGGATATGAGGCAGATAATCAAGGAACACCTTGATTTGAAGTTGATCGAACCAAGGAACTCGCCTTACAAAGTCCCGGATTTCTAGTAAGGAATCATGGTGAGGTCAAAAGAGGTAAACCCAGATTGGTTATTAATTTTAAAAGAATTAATGACATTCTAGAGTTTGACGGATATTTGATCTCGAATAGAGAACATCTTATCAACTGCATTAGGAATGCCAAGGTGTTTTCCAAGTTTGATTGCAAGTCAGGTTTCTACCAGATTCGCATGGAGGAGTGAGTAAGAAGTTCACAGCTTTCTCTATTCCGCAAGGGCACTACGTTTGGAACGTGATGCCAATGGGGTTGACCAATGTACCCCAGATATTCCAGAGAAACATGGATAATCTTTTCAAAGATTATTTCTCATTTATGTCTATCTATATTGATGATACTCTCATAACGTCAAAAAATATTGATGAACATGTTAGGCATTTGGAGATCTTTGCAGATGTCTGTCAAAAAGAAGGATTGGTACTATATGAAAAGAAGGTAGTTATTGAAAAGAAGGAGTTATCGATACCGAAAGATTGAGTTTTTGGGTATTGAGATCGATGAGATAGTGATCATTCTAATAGATCACATTGTGCGTATGCGTAACTTCCCGTAAGATCTCAAAGAGGTTAGCCCAAAGTTTTTGGGAATTGTTAACTTTATGCGAATGTTCATCAAAGATCTTGCAAAGCATAGAAAGTCTTTAGCCATTGTTAAAGAAAGATGTTCCTTCATACGGACGGCGAACATCGTGAATGATGAAGAGTTTGAAGGAAGTTTGCAAACCCTTCCAAAGCTTTCGACACCTCACGAAGAAAATGACTTAGTCCCCACACACGATACGAGTGATCGCGGGCAGCAAGCAGCTTACAAAGATCACCCCACGGAGAGAACCATGCAGATATCAGTAGTTGTCTCTTCCCCAGCGAACCAGACGTCAGCACATCAATGAAAAAGAGTACTTTGCGATCGATTGCACTTTTAAGAAATGGCCTAATTTCTTACTTGAGAAGAAATTTACTTTAAAAGTCGATAACACACAAGTTAAAGTTTTTAGTAAATAAGATCGAATATAAGCCCTAAAAGGCTAGATTATTAAGACGGCAGTCAATGCCAATATTATATTCATTAAATTGTTGTTCTTAAATCTCATGAAAATATTCTGCGCATTTTCCGACGAGATGGAGTCAAGGAAATCGACCACATTATCACAGCCCAAAGCAACTCCGGAGAACCGAGCCGCCCCATGGAACGGGATGAATGTGTCCTTCATGCCAAACAGCAGTGAGAATTCAAGAGGAACGTGACTTAGTGTCACACAACCCAATCGTAGAATGCATACGGAACTTAGGTTTGCTCCAATCAGAATGCACCATCATCGCCCTGCCACCGCTCAAGATCGGGCAAGAAGTCATTTCGACAGTATGCGATACATGTAGCGGGTTCATACACTTAGCACGAGTGCTGTTGGTGGATTCTTCGAATCGCCGCCCAAGCAAAGACGATAGCTAGGTGTTACAACCCCGACCACCCTCGTCAACCCCACACCTCAGAAAAACGAGGAGAGATCAGCCTTAGGTATACGACTAGCAAATCTAAGGTTGATACTAACATTTTATATATCTCCCACACGACACGCATACCAATGAGCAGGGAGAGTTTTGACAGTGAGGGTCCATCCCGAACATCGTAGTTGATATCTCGGGAAATATCCTCAATACGGATGTCCACCGAGACAATCCACGTGATATCAAGCTATGGTATGATTTAAGCACCGCCCGCTTATACTATCGCCCCGAGTTTCACCAAGATCAGGTCTACCAAGACGATCCAAGAAGCAGCACCATTCCTCGGTAACAACCCGTGTCTCACAGAGGAGATATGTTGAGCTATATTTCATAGTGCAACCCGTAACCGTTTAAGAAGAAAGTCACGGCTTTCACACATCAAAGCCGACGACCGATATAAGGGCCCCGGATAATATTAAGGCCCCGACATCGAAGTTTCACCTGGTCGTCACATTTTCGTGAGGACCGACACGCGCGGCCGAGCACGGGTTCATGTGTTCGCTTCACGGAGATGGACAAAGTCAAGTTTCCATTCAAGTTCATCCGTAACTCGACCTAATGGAACTTTCGTGTTAAACACCATGACAAGGAAGACAACAGCTTTCGCAGAGAGTTTCTTCGAAAAGAAGAGGACACTCATCTAGGAAAATAAGGTTGCGGCGAGCAAGGAGACTCATTGCAAGTTCTGCAACATGGCTCACTTTAGCCACTGGACTCAAGAATTTGTTCAGATCGTCCGAACCGTAGGGCGAGCCGACAATATCAGCTTGCTAAAATAAGGCAAGAAGGCGCTCGATCCGATGAGCATAGCGAGCGTAGGTCCCTTAGAATAGACACCCTGGCCTCCAAAAAGAAGGTGGCCGACAGAGAAAAAAAGTCACGAGACTCGAGATTGAAGACCACCACCAAAAGAAACGACATGGGCGGGCGAAGAACAGAAGATTCCCACTAAGAAAAGTTAGTGGAAATATCAGCGCACTCAACTCATCGCCAAACGAAAAAGCGCCAGAAGAAAGGATCGCACAGTAGTTATTATCAAAGAAGTTGTCCAAACATGTGAAGACGCGGAATCTTTCTTCACCACAAAGAGTGCCGGCAGAGATAGGGACCCAAAGTCCACATACGAGCACGTTGTCACGGAAAGAGTATCCGAGACAATAATTCAAAGCAATAATAGTAAGGACCAAACCTCTATATTAACCCAAGCAGAAGGAAGCTCAGATCATCGAGCATTTTCCAAGTTTCCTTCAACCCTCAAGCAAATAAATTCTCTATCTGTAATAGTGTCATAGTTTTTCAGTTTCAAGTTTCTTTCCTTTTTATTTTTAAATTTTTAGAGTTGTACGTGCGGAGAGCGCCCAACTACCATAGGTAGTTAAAAGAGTTTGTCTCATCCCAAAAGGAGATACACCTATGTACTAAGTATTTTTATAATTCCTCAATAAAAAAGAAAGATTTTGCCCGACTATTTCGACATCTTGTTCAAGTAATCATCCATAGATATCGCCCTGATACCATTCGCCCCTAATTGAAAGAAACTTTAAAAATAAAAAGGAAAGAAACTTGAAAACTCGGCAGATTATTTTAATTTGATATACGGAAGCATGCGGTCAACATGTATAATGGCGAAAACTTGATTGATTATTTTAATTTGATGTATGGAAGCATGTTGGGCCTGATAGTTGAGCATGTTTAATCTTGGGGCGTATGGCATCAGGGTGATATCTATGGAAGATTACTTAAACAAGACGCCGGAATAGTTGGGCAAAAACCTTCCTTTTTATTGAGGAAATATAAAAATACTTAGTACATAGGTGTATCTCTATTTGGGAGCGACAAACTCTTTTAGCTACCTATGGTAGCTGGGTGCTCTCCGCACATACAATTCTAAAACTTTAAAAATAAAAAGGAAAGAAACTTGAAACTGAAAAACTATGACACTATTACAGAGAGAGAATTTATTTGCTTGAAGGTTGAAGGAAACTTGGAAAATGCTCGATGGTCTGAGCTTCCTTCTGCTTGGGTTAATATAGAGGTTTGATCCCCTCTATTATTGATTTTAATTATTATCTCGGATACTCTTTCTATGATAATGTGCTCGTATGTGGACTTTGGGTCCCTTGTCTCATGCCGACAATCGCTTTTGTGGTGGAGAAAGATTCCCTCGTCTTCACATGTTTCCGACCACTTTTGATAATGGCCCACTGCACACCCACTTTCTTCCACAATGCTTTGTCGTTTGCTAATAAGTGGAATCTTCTTTCAATTTTTCCCACTAACTTTTCTTAGTGGGAATCTTCATGTTGCTTCACCCACCCATGTCATTTTCTTTTTGGTGGGTGGTCTTCAGTCTCAAAGTCACATGACTCTTTTCCCTCTATCGGTGACCTTACTTTTTTGGAAGTGCTCGATGTGTCATTTTCTGAGGAACCCTACGCTCTTCATGCTCGTCGGATCGAAACTTTTCTTTATCTTATTTTGACAAGAAGCCTTTTCCGAATTTTGGCACCTTCTGGTTCGGACAGTCTGAACAAATTCTTGACATCCAGTGGCCAAAGAGAGCCATGTTGCAGAACATGCGATGAGTCTCCTTGCTCGCCGAAACCTTATTTTCCCAAAGGAGTGTTCTTTTCTTTTCGAAGAAACTCTCTGCGAAACCTATTGTCTTCCATGTCAGGGTGTTTAACAGGAAAATTCCATTCGCCGAGTTCTGGAAGAACTTGAATGGAAACTTGACTTTGTCCATCTCCGTGAGACAAACCCATAGACCCCATGCTCGCCGCGTAGTAATCTGGTCCTCTGAAAATATGGCGACCAAGGTGAAATTCGATGTCGGGTCCTTAATATTATTCAGGGCCCTTATTTCGGGTTGTCGAAGCCTGATGTAGTGAAAGGCTTCGTGACTTTATTTTCCAACGGGTTCTGGAGCTGTACTGATGAAATATAGCTCCAAGACGTCTCCTCTACTAGACCTGGGTTATTTTCCCAGGAATCATGCACCGCTTCTTGGATCCATCTTGGTAGACCCTTGATCTCGGTGAAACTCAGAGCGATAGTATAAACTGAGGCGAGTGCCCCAAAATCATACCATAGCTTGACATCATGTGGATTAGCTCCAATGGACATCCACATTTGGGGATATTTCCCCGAGATATCAACCCTGATGTGTTCAGGATGGACACGCTTCCTTGTCTGTAACTTCTCCTAACTGGACTGGTATGCCTGCCATGTTGGAGAAATATAAAAAATGTTACTATCAACCATAGATTTGGAAGTCATGGGCCTAAGGCTGATCTCTCTCTCTTTTTCCCCAGAGATGCTGGGTTGACACGGTGAGTCAGGTTGTGACACCTGGTCATAATCACTTGCTTGGTCCGGCGATTCAGAATAATCCACCAACTTAGAACTTGTGCTAATGGTACTGAACCCTCACACAGTATACCGCCTGCACGGAAACGACTCATTGCCCAGCCTCGAATCGGCAAATGAAGCAATGGGTCGGTGCATTACGGATTGGAGCGAACCCTCGTTCCTTATGTATTTTCTGATTCGGTGTGTGACATTGGTTACATCACCCTCTTGAATTTTCCCTGCATGTTTGGCATGAAGGATGCATTCATCTCATTCCCTTAGGAACAACTCCAAGTTCTCCCGGAGATGCCTTTGGGCAGTGATAATGGAGTCAATTTCCTTCGCCTCCATCTCTCGTTAGAAAATCTACAAGAATATTTTCATGAGATTTAAGAATGACAATATCATGAATATAATATTGGCATTCAGCTTGCCATCTTAATAATCTAGCCTTTTCAGTCTTAGATTCAATCTTATTTACTAAAAAAACTTTAACTTGTGTGTTATCAACTTTTAAAGTAAATTTCTTCTCAAGTAAGAAAATGGGCCATTTCTTAAAAATATGTCGAACTGTAAAGAACTCTTTTTCATTGATGTGCCAGGGCACAACGGTTTCTTCAGGGAAGATTCTGCTACAGTATCTGCATGGTTCCTCTCCAAGTGGGGTGATCTTTATAAGCACTGCTGCCCACCAGTGATCACTCACATCTGTGTACATGACTAAGTCATCTTCGTCCTGAGGTATCGAAAGTCTTGGGAGGGTTTTGCAAACCTCCTTCAAACTCTTCATCCCTTCACGATGTTTGTCCGTCCATATAAAGGGAACATCTTTCTTTAGCAGTGGGCTAAAGACTTTCCTATGCTTTGCAAGATCTTTGATGAACATTTCTGCAAAGTTAACAACTCCCAAAAAACTTTGGAGCTGCTTCTTCTCTTCGAGATCTTCTGGAAAGTTCTGCACCTTCTGCACAATGTGATCCTGCAGAATGATCCATGTCTCATCGATCTCAATACCCAAAAACTCAATCTTTTGGGTAGCAATAACTGCATTATTTTCATGCAGTATCAATACTTCTTTTTTATAGACATCTGCAAAGATCTCCAAATACCTAACATGTTGTAATACCCCAAACTTTTAATTAGTGATTAGTTAACGATTAAGGTTAAACAGGGCATTGCATCCTTAATAAGAAAGAAAATAGATATGCTTACGATCTAAATTATATCATTTCATTTAGTAAAATAAAATGTCATCGACAATTGAATTCTAAAATTTTGAATAAAAGATTTTGTTTATAAATTTAAAATATTATGTAAATTGGTTAATGGATCTTAATGATCAAATAAATGCTATAACTATAGGAAAGTTTAAATTTTGCTATTATATGTCTTATATTCTCATGTTATATAGTAAACATAATTTTATAAATGTAAGATTATAATGTAAGTATTTTATTTCCTAAAGTAATGAAAACAAGAAAATAAGTTATATATATTAAGTTAGTAACATTAAATAAAATATCTATACATATCAAGTATTAATATTAAATTGGATAAATATGAATCAAAGAACAATTAATGAAGAATGCTCTAGAAAAGTGTTGAGTAAGCATTTGATTAAATTAGTTTGATGAATAATCAAGTATATAATTAAATTAAAAATAAATGGAAATTATTACATATATAAGCACACCTCCTTACTATTGAAAGTCTTCCCAAACCCACGGCTACACACACTAAAACACACACTTGAAAATTTTTCTTTATCAAGCCATATTACTTCCAAAATTCTATCTCTAAGTTTAATATTGAGTTGAAAAAGAGGTATATTTCTATCTTTTATTTACTTCTTATGCTTGGTTATTGTTGGTGAAATTGTGAAAATATTGATGATGTTAGGTTGAAGGATTTTGTATGTTATGTGATGAATATTGATATTATATGATGATATTGGTGAATTAGTGTTGAAATGATAGAACATCGATGGTTTAATTGTAAGATTTAAGCTAGAACTACAAACCCTAGTTTTTGAATTTTGAATGAAAGTGATGCTATATTGATGATATGTTGGGAATTTATTGTAAATATTGTGCTAAAAGCATGTTTAAGGAAGTAATTTGAAAGAAGATTTAACAAAAATAAATTTATAATATCTATATATATTTTCAAAAATTTTGAAAATTTGAAAAGTGATATGTTGATTTTATTTTCTATAATTAACTTGATATATGAGTTTATATGATGATTTAAGCATTATGTGAATTAATTAGAATTTTCTAAGGTGATATGTGAAAAATGGAAAATTTTAGTTTACATGTTTAGTAGTGAAGTTCATGCTAAAGTTGAAATATGCTATTGCCATTGTTGTTTAAGGTTAATATAGGATAATTAAATGAGAAAATTGAAGGAAAGTTGAAGAGAAAAATAATTTATGTACATTAGTAAAGTTTTCAAAAAATTTAGAAGAAAAAAGGGAAACTTAAAGTTTAATGTTAATCTTTATAAATCTTATGGATTATGAATCTATTATGAAAAAAAGTACTTATGAAGCTTAAATAAGAATTTTTGAACTAAGAAAGTGAAAAGCTAAAGTTTATGTGCATGTTATGTTGAAATGAATTCATATGAAAAATAAGTTATGTTCTGTGATATTGGTTAATTATAAATAATTTATAAATCTAAAGTATGCTAGTAGAAAGATAAATACTATTAAAGTATGTTGATTGCCTATGACTTAGATTGTAATGAAAGTTTAAGTGGGAGTATTAGTTGAAGAAATATGCATAAATAACTTAAGGATAAGAAATGAAATGTTTAAGTAAAGAAAGAATGTGATTTAGTTCATTAAAGTATAATTATGAAATAATCATTAATCATTTCTTTGATATCAAAGTAGACTCGTGAGAGTCGAATAAGAGAAATGTGAAGAAAGTTTAAAGAATAGAAGGATGCAATGACCGAAGATTTAAATTCAGATAGGTAAAAGTTTAGATAAAATGTCTAAACAAAACCCAAGAAAAGAAAAAGAATGAATAAGAAGAAATTACATGTGTTTAATAGATAAGAAATACCATTTATATGAATACCGATATTATCGAATAATCCAAGGTACATCGAGAAAGGGAAGGAGATTAAAGAGAAGAAGAAGAAAAAATGGAAGTTTATTATGCTTACAGAGTAATCAACAGGTGGTCTTTCTAATAAACTATAGCACGTGCTAAATTATATTATTTCATTATATGTTGCATGACATTCAAAATTATTGACTTGCCGAATGTTTGAGCATGAGCATGATGCATTACCTATCCACGGAAAAGAAAGAATGAATGAATGAAAGAATGTTACCGATGTCGGGTATGGACCTTCGGGTCAATGTGTGTTTGAGAAGGAGGCCTACTTCTCGACATAAAGAAAGTACGTGGATATGGGAAGAGAAAGATGTCTGCAGACAAAGATCATGCATGTGCATTTGTTTTAAAATTATTAAAATGAAAGCAAGTAAGTATTTATTTCGAATCGCATGCATAGGTTTTTCACTAAAACCCATGTGTATGGCAAAGATATGGCAAGTCAATTTTATAGCTCTAAGAGCAAAGTTTTAAATGTATTTAGCATGTGTCCACTGAGTGCTTATGTACTCACGCCCTGCATGTATTTCTAAACATGCAGGTTGAGCTGGGATCGTGGAGATGGAGTTGAAAGATGGAACACTGTGGTTGTCGTGGTTTATGTTTTCCGTCATATATGTTAGAAATGTTTATTATCATTCCGTTTGTTTCATATGTTTGGTTGTGGTTGTTGAGATTGAACTCTTTGAAATCATGATGTTGGAAGCTATTTTGGTATTGGTTGGTAGTTGTGAATTGAGTCTAACTCCTTAATGTCTTTCATTATTCGAAGGGAAATGGTTTGATTGTTATCAGTAATGTATGTTTGAGAATGTTAGAGTCGAACTTGTTATGATATTATGTTATTGGAAGTTTATTTCAACCTATGTTGATGCCTACTGCTTTATTGTTGATCAAACTCGAGCTTATTGTTATAAGTGGTTGCCCAGAGTTATATGTCCTCATACATGTAACTCAACTACCCTTTATGTTGCCACACTCTGACTTAAATGATTGTTATGTGATTGTCATAATTGTGGAAGGAAAACCACATTTTCGGATAAAAGTCTATTGACGTTGACTATCATATCTCCGTTATTCCATTTATTCATTCGACTTCATGAAAACGAATCATTTCGTTCTATTTAGAATCAATACATCCTTTGTGGTCTCTCATTATTTTCAATTCATATATGTTGTTATGCCATATTGTGAACTCTTTCTATAGTCATTAGTCCTAATGGTTTGTCAATAGTGATTAGTCACAGCTTAATCTCTTGATTAAGAAGTTGGGCTGTGACAGATTGGTATAGAGCAAGATTTTTACTGGGTCTGTTACTATTTGAAGTTTGTTTCAATTCCTAATGTAATTAGAGTCAGTAAAGCACAGTGTTCCAAATCCATCTCCGCCAGCTCAACTAGGTAAGTAAGATAAAATTTATTATGAGTATTGAAAATGTTTTCATTTTAAGAAGTTATTTGATAAAGTCATGCATTTTATAAAATCATCCATTTGATAAAGTTCTCCATATGATTGATAAGTTATGTATATGATAAGTGATGTGAAGTATATATTAAAATGTACTAAGTGCAAAATTGTTAAGCTTTGAGCATTTAAGCACATTAAGATGAGGACATTTTAGTTCGTATTCATGTTTTATTTTAGGATGGCGAGGACTAGATCTACACCGAGGAAGAGTACAGTACCAAAACCCCTTACGATTGGATGGACGGATCAATTTTTTGAGTATCGAATGGAGGAAGCTCAGAGCCTAGTAGAATTTTTGGATAGATTCGTTGAATTATGGATGCAAGTTAGGGGAGTAGCAGTGATAGACTTGGATGGCATCATGCAGTTGGTACGAGTTTTACCCTCAGGATGGCAAGATTGGGCAGCTGTAGTTGCCCTATACTACGTTGCTGAATATCACAATTTCGCAGAATTTTCGGGATTTGTAGATATTATCCGAAGACAATATCATGCCACCCAGAGTCCACCTCCTGGTAACTACCCTCCGGTGGAAGGTTTTTTTTTTTGCTATCCATAATATCTTATCAATAGACATTTCTATTGAAAAGAATAAACCTCAGTTTGAAGTGGGCGAATCTAGTACTTCTGTCGTAATAGATTCGGCCGTTTCTGAATCCTTGATGGACACCTCTGATACTTCTCTTTATGAAGATCAGATTGTACCAACTGATACTACCACTTCCTCTGATCAGCTTACCTCTGTTGATGTCACTACTTCTTTCGAGCTTAACCCTGTTGTTCCTGACAACTATCTAACTCTTCTTGAAGAAGAGTTTCTTCTTGAAGAACCTAAGTATTTCGACCCAGACTATGATATAGATGTTATTGAATTAGGATGGTATGATCAGCTTGTTGCTGTAAATGTTTTCCCACTTCAGTCAGTACCATATGAATCTCCACCTGAAACCCCACCCACATCTCTTTTCAAAGAAAACGAGTTTGAAACCGAGGCTGGATTATCTAGACCAACTGGAACCACCCGATCTTTTAAATATGAACCTGAATTTTACAACCCATTGGTACTAGTCAATTGAAGACCCTTTAGCTAAGTGATATGCAATTTATCACGGATCCTTCTCTTCTAGACACTGAGATCAATTATTCTCATCCTACCTCCTTGGCTAACCGTTCTTCTGAACTTCCACCAGAGGATGAATGTATTGAGGAGGTATCAGACGAAGAGAATATGAAGGATATGCCAGATGTGGATGTAGGAGTAGAAGGAATGGATGAAGAAAATGAGATGTTTGGTCCAGTGCAATGGAGATGATGCGCATCAAGGACGGACTAGAAGTGCGATGAAATAGATCAAGAGTGTGGTGTAGTGTTGTACATTTGTAAATAGATAATTACAGACCATGTATATAGTGATGGATGTATAAAGTTTAACCTAAATTAACCTAATAGTTTCCGATGCTCACTATGCCAAGGCAAAATTTTCCTCTATGTAAAAAAAGTCCTCTAAGAGACAATTTTCCCATGATATAAAAGTAAAATTTAAAGACATTTATGTTATGTTGATTGTTGTTTCTCTTGTTTATCTTTGAACCTGTTGTTTATATAATTGTGTGAATTTATTTACATGCAAACTTATTTGTTAAACATGACATTTTACTAGTTTATATAATTCCTTACGCACATACCGCGTATATATGTTGTTCTCATTAATCCAAATGCAGATGTCGCCAAGACGTCGAAATCGAATTCCGTGGTGGAAGAACAAGAAAGTGAAAATATACTCAACCTACCTCGAACCCATCCTCCTCCAAACACCGTAAAATTTCAATTATTCCTTCGACAAAATCCACCATCTTTAGTGGAACCGTAATCCCGCCGAGGCGTAGGAATGGATTCGGCAATGGAAAGAATCTTCAAATTTTAGAATGTTCGATAAGGAATGCCTTTTGTATTTCCTTTCAATTGAAGGACCAAATTTCAAAGTGGGAATCACGCCAAGACTCTCACCCCGAGAGATTGGAAAATTTTACTGGGAACAATTTAAAGAATAGTTGTTTGCCAAATACATCCTCTGAGCTACAAGAAACAAAAGAAAATCGAGTTTATGAATTTAAAACAAGGAAAGAAAACAAAGGGCGTAATATGATAGAGAATTTTGCAATCTATCTCCTTATGTCTGCATAAGATAGAAATGCATTTGAAGATGGCTAAACTGTTCGCCAGTTTACGCCAAAAAATAAGAATCATTTTGGCAAGCCAACCTACCCTATCATATGCCGAGACGCTGAATAGGCTTTAGACATGAAATTAGAAATGTAGTCGGAAAAGACGGCCCCGAATCAAATCCAACTCCATCCCAAATCCAAACCCCACAAAAGATGATGCCCCAAAATCAACGATTTAAAGGAAAGCAAGATGGAGACAAGAGTCTTTCCAAATAAGAAACCTCGCAAAGACCAAACCATTTGTTTCGAGTTCTTTCCGACCACCCTTTCAAAATCAACCACAAACAATTCCAAATCCTCTTAGAATGCCTTTTTGCCCAAAATGTAATAAAGCTCATGCTGGAATCTGTAGATGGGGCACCAATAGTTGTTACAATTATGGCCAAATAGGTCATTATGCTAACAACTGCCTAACCAGACAAAGATTACTGGAAAGTGGAAGAAAGTCAACATCCGCTAAACAAGTGCCACAAATGAAGGCTATAGGTGGTAACTCTCAACAGCAAGCCCGGTTGACATCGTTAGCACAACATCTAATGGTTTTACCACCTCCACCTCAACAAACTCAATCCCAATATCAGAGGGCGTTCGCCTTAAACCCAAGGCGACAAGAATGTAATGTCGAGAATTTGGTGTATGGAACATTAAATGGCTTACCCATTGTAATTTTCGACACGGAGCTTCACATTCTTTTATTTCTACGACGTGTGTAAATGTTTATAAGCTGAATATAGAGCGAAGTGATGAGGATTTGAAAGTGATAACTCCTTTAGGTAAATCCACAATACTTCCCACATATGTCCCAACTTAGAATTCGAAAGTTAGAACTCTAAGTTAAAAGCAAGAATTTAAGTAATACCAATGCGGGACGTGGATATTATCTTAGGAACGGATGGCTAATAGAGAATTTTATGTAATTCAATGCGAACGACGGAAATTTCATTCCATCCTCCGTGAAAAGAACCCACTGCTTTTATGGTGTTTAGATGAAAGAAAAAGTGGTCCCATAATCTCGCCAAGGTCGAGAAACCGATTAGAAAAGAAAACTTGCGCTATTTGGTATATTTGAATCTTGATGATAAAAAGAAGGAAAAGACTAGAGGATGTGCCGATAGTTCGTGAGTATCCAGATGTATTTCCTGAAACATTACCAGGGTTACCTCAAGATAGACAATTGGAATTTACGATTGATCTAGAACCCGGATCGGCACCTATTTCAAAGGCACCATACCATATGGCACCCAAAGAGTTACAAGAGTTGAAAATCCAACTTCAAGAACTCTTGATTTAGGGTTTATTCTACCCAAGGTGTCTCCATGGGAGCACCCGCCTTGTTCAGAAAGAAGAAGGATGGTACCCAAGAATGTGCATAGATTATAGAGAATCAACAAGCTCATCTTGAAAACAAATATCTGTTGCCTCTCGATAGATGATCTATTTGATCAATTGAAAGGAGCTAGTATTTTCTCTAAGATTGATTTAAGATCGTGGTATCATCGCTAAAATTGCTCGTAAGATATTCCTAAGACTACTTTTCAACACGATATGGTCATTATGAGTTTGTTGTGATGCCTTTTGGATTAAGAAATGCTCCTGCCGTGTTCATGGACTTGATGAATCGTGTTTTCCACGATTATCTCGATAAATTTGTCTTAGTATTTATCGATGATATTCTTGTATATTCGAAAGATGAACAAGAACATGAGAGGCATCCAAGAATTGTATTAGAAACTCTAAGAGCTGAAAAGTTATATGCCAAATTTAGTAAATGTGAATTTTAGCTGAGAGAGGTAAATTTTCTTGGACATATCGTATCAGCCGAAGGAATAAAGGTAGATCCTGCTAAGGTGCAAGCTGTACAAGAATGGAGATCACCTACGACGCTGAATGAAATTCGGAGTTTCTTAGGGTGGCAGTTACTATCGGCGATTCATCAAGGATTCTCTAAAATCGCAAGGCTAACGACTCATTACTCCCTAAGGGAGTAAAATTTCAAAGGACCAAAGAATGTGAAGAAAGTTTTCAAGAACTTAAAAGCGATTGACTTCAAGACCAAGATTAACGGTACCGTAACCCGATCAAGGATTTACTTTATACCGACGCACAAAGAACGGATCGATGCGCATTTATGCAGAAGGAAAAGTCATCGCTATGCTTCACGATTAACCGAGACCGCACGAACTTAACTATCCAACGATAATTTGGAATTAGCTACGGTAGTTCATGCGCTAAAGATTTGGAGGCACTATTTATATGGCTCGAGATGCGAATTTTTCACAGATCATAAGAGTTTAAAGTACTTCTTTGAGCAAAAAGATTTGAACATGCGTCAAAGAAGATGGCTTGAACTCGTCAAAGATTATGATTGTGAAATCAAATATCATCCTGGAAAAGCGAACGTGGTAGCTGATGCTCTGAGTCGAAAAAGTCAAAGATAATTGGGAATGATTCTCACCCAAGAACAAGAGTTGATCAAAGATTTTGAAAAATTAAAGATAGAGATAGTACTTCCGCCCGATACTACTGCAAGTATCATATCAACACTAGTGGTTGTACTAGACTTAAGGGCGAGAATCATAAAGGCTCAACGACAAGATGAACAACTAGAAAAGTTGTGAGCTAAAATTAGAATGGAAGGATTACAAGATTATTGTGAAGCACAGGACAACACAATTATGTTTCGAAACCGGATTGTGATAACCAATAACCAGGAGCTAAAGGATGAAATCATGAGTGAAGCTCATAACTCGCTTTATACGTCACATCCAGGAAGCACGAAGATGTATCAGGATCTTAAACGACAATTCATGTGGACGGGAATGAAGCAGGAGATAGCATTATTCGTGGAGCGATGTCTAGCATGTCAACAAGTTAAAGCTCTACATCAACGACCATATGGGAAGCTGCAACCTCTAGAGATTCCTGAATGAAAATGGGACCACATAGCCATGGATTTTGTAATAGGACTACCAAGATCAAAGCGTGGAAACACTGCTATATGGGTAATTGTGGATCGTCTCACCAAATGCACCCATTTCATTCCAATCCCTGTTACTTATGAAGCTAACAAGTTAGCCCAGATATATGTTCGCGAAATAGTGCAGCTACATAGAGTACCTGTATCTATCACTTCAGATCGAGACTCCAAATTCACCTCGCAATTTTGGTTGAGTTTCCAACAAGAATTAGGGACACAATTGAATTTTAGTACAACTTTCCATCCTCAAACGGATGGTCAGACGGAAAGAACTATTCAAACGCTCGAGGATATGCTTCGAACCGTAGTACTAGATCAAGGCGAACAATGGGAACAAGCCTTACCATTAGTTGAATTTGCTTATAACAATAGTTATCAAGCTACAATTAACATGGCCATACGAAGCTCTCTATGGTAAGAAATGCGCATCGCTCTTTATTGGGACGGTTGGAGAAAGAAAAGCACCGATCTAAGCAATCGAAGAAATGATTGAAGTCGTACGACATATCAAGAAAAGGATTCAAGAAGCTCAAGATCGTCAAAAATCGTACGTAGATATTCATCGTACAGAACTCAGCTTCGAAATTGGAGACAAAGTTTTCCTAAAGGTTTCTCCAACCAAAGGTGTACATCGATTCGGCATCAAGGGAAAACTGAAATCGAGATTCATAGGACCATACGAAGTTTTGGAAAGAATCAGACCTGTGGCATACAGGCTCGCATTGCCACCGAATTTTGGCAATATACACAACGTATTCCATGTGTCGCAGTTACGAAAATATGTGTTTGATCCAAAACACATCATTCATTAAGAAGAAATAACTCCGAGCCAAATCTAAGCTACGAAGAAAGGCCAGAGTGTGTTTTAGACCGAAAAGAACAGCAACTAAGGAATAAATCTATTCATTTGGTTAAAATACAATGGAAACATCATGGCTCAGAGGAAGCGACATGGGAATTAGAAGAGCAAATAAAATAGAAGTATCCCGAATTGTTTATCTAAGGTACTAAATTTCGGGACGAAATTTCTTTAAGGGGGAGGGAATGTAATACCCCAAACTTTTAATTAGTGATTAGTTAACGATTAAGGTTAAACAAGGCATTGCATCCTTAATAAGAAAGAAAATAGATATGCTTACGATCTGAATTATATAATTTCATTTAGTAAAATGAAATGTGATCGACAATTGAATTCTAAAATTTTAAATAAAAGATTTTGTTTAGAAATTTAAAATATTATGTAAATTGGTTAGTTGATCTTACTGATCAAATAGATGCTATAACTATAGGAAAGTTTAAATTTTACTATTATATGTCTTATATTCTCATGTTATATAGTAAACATAATTTTATGAATGTAAGATTATAATGTAAGTATTTTATTTCATAAAGTAATGAAAACAAGAAAATAAGTTATATACATGAAGTTAGTAACATTAAATAAAATATCTATACATATCAAAGTATTAATATTAAATTGGATAAAAATGAATCAAAGAACAATTAATGAAGAATGCTCTAGAAAAGTGTTGAGTAAGCATTTGCATTAAATTAGTTTGATGAATAATCAAGTATATAATTAAATAAAAAATAAAATGGTAATTATTACATATATAAACACACCTCCTTACTATTGAAAGTCTTCCCAAACCCACCTATTACTCCCTAAAACTCACGGCTACACACACTAAATGTCACGACCCGCCTACTTAATTAACTAATTAATCAAGTAATCACTATTAGTTACTTAATTAACTAGCCAATTAAATAGACAAGCTGTGACTATGGGGTGATTTGGATCGATATTTCTCAATAGGGATAACTTAAATTCCGAGTTGTCAAAATTTTATAAAAATTTCACCAGAGTTTTGTTTGGAAATAGGATAGCCCAAATATCCACAACAACAATAAACCAATAGAAACAATTCCTAGCCTCCAACAAAATCATCAATAACAACCATCACATCGATATACATTGAAGTATACCAAATTTAAGGACATTCCAGTGCGATGGTTTCATATCAGTGTCAACAAAAATTCAGAGAATGCACAACAGAAGGGGTGGCTGAGAATTGTGTATGAAGACACAACTCCCGGGGCGTGACAAAATATCTATATACATGATCAAAAACCCTAGCTCAGTGTCCATTCTATCGACATCTCCTCGCTTAACCTGCATATAGGGAAAACATATGCAGGGCATGAGCACCGAAAAGTACTCAAGGGCAATCGCCATAAAACATAATTGACTTGCCACTTATATTTCTAACACAGGGGTTTTAGTGAAATAACCTGTGTTAGCTTTTCACATATAAAACATTTCATGATGCATGCTTCTTATCATTCTATCTCATGCTATGCCGGCAATCTTTCTATGTCGGTCCCGTAGGCTCCCCGCCACGGATACCATATCTACGCTTCTTTCTAGGTACCGAGAGGTGAGCCTTCCTCTCAATACCGTGATCGATCCCAAGGCTCCCGATCATCCTTGGTACACACGACTCAAGACCGAAACTTATCCAAATTTCAAGCCCGACGTCGTCTATGATCTCGTAGATAAGCATAATGCATGTGCTAAAATAGGCAAGTCAACTTATTTTCAAAACATGCACTTTCATTTGAAAATAAACAATTCATTGAGCGCTCATTAAAAGATAGTTAAGAGTTGTCCACCTGGATAGTAGTCAACTTTTACTCAACTTTTTCAAATTGTTCGTTTTTCACGTCCTTCCTTGCCCCACTTGATCATTGTAACATAAAATTATTATTAAATTTAGTAACCTTACTTATTCATTTAACTACTTATCAATAGTTTGCCGATTAGACTTTCAAAACGTCTTATTAATAAACAAATTCTACCGAAATTTTGGCAGAGTAACGTTTATAATATGAATCGCCAAGATCAATCAAAACTCATCCAAATTCATCCCAAACTCCCCAATTCATCACCATATACTTTAATACACATTTAGGAACTTAAAACAAGTTCAAACTCATTCATTTACATCATTATTACAGTATGCCCTTCAACCATGTTTATAGTAAATCTTAAATATTTCATTATCTAAAATTCATTTAGTACCAAACAACTCACATTTATACTTATACATCATCAATGATCATTACTCCATAATCATTCCAAATCTCAATCAAGTTCATCACATAAAATCATAACTTTGCACTAAACTTTAATTCCTTAAATTTTTAAAATTATAACAAATAATTCCTTTATCACTAAATAATAATAAAATAATTTATTCAAGCCAATTAATAGCTTGAACAATAATTCATCTCATTTTATAAGAAAATTAACATGCAAAAATAATTAATGCATTTCATAGCACAATTTCTATTTAATAACCTTTTTCATTCAAACACACATTAAAAATCAAAATTCCCATATTTGATCATAATAAAACTCATTTCTAGATAATCTCTACATTTCCAAATCTCTATTCCTTTGATTAAGATTTAATCGAATTTCTATCGCTTAATAATCTATTATGCGCCTCTTTATAAATTACTAAGAAATAAATACTTTTTAAGCCCCTAATTATCCTTAATTAGGATCTAATCAAGACAAAGATCTTCGGGTTACTACACTAAAACACACACTTGAAAATTTTTCTTTATCAAGCCATACTACTTCCAAAATTCCATCTCTAAATTTAATATTGAGTTGAAAAAGAGGTATATTTCTATCTTTTATTTACTTCGTATGCTTGGTTAATGTTGGTGAAATTGGGAAAATATTGATGATGTTAGGTTGAAGGATTTTGTATGTTATGTGATGAATATTGAAACTATATGATGATATTGGTGAATTAGTTTTGAAATGATAGAATATTGATGGTTTAATTGTAAGATTTAAGCTAGAACTACAAACCCTAGTTTTTGAATTTTGAATGAAAGTGATGCTATATTGATGATATGTTGGGAATTTTTTGTAAATATTGTGCTAAAAATATGTTTAATGAAGTAATTTGATAGAAGATTTAACAAAAATAAATTTATAATATCTATATATATTTTCAAAAATTTCAAAAATGTGAAAAGTGATATGTTGATTTTATTTTCTATAATTAACTTGATATATGAGTTTAATATGATGATTTAAGTATTATGTGAATTAATTAGAATTTTCTAAGATGATATGTAAAAAATGGAAAATTATAGTTTACATGTTTAGTTGTGAAGTTCATGCTAAAGTTGAAATATGCTATTGCCATTGTTGTTTAAGGTTAATATAGGATAATTAAATGAGAAATTGAAGGAAAGTTGAAGAGAAAAATAATTTATGTACATTAGTAAAGTTTTCGAATATTTAAGAAGAAAAAGGGGAAACTTAAAGTTTAATGTTAATCTTTGTAAATCTTATGGATTATGAATCTATTATGAAAATAAGTACTAATGAAGCTTAAATAAGAATTTTTGAACTAAGAAAGTGAAAAGCTAAAGTTTATGTACATGTTATGTTGAAATGAATTCATATGACAAATAAGTTATGTTATGTGATATTGGTTGATTAGAAATAATTTATAAATCTAAAGTATGCTAGTAGAAAGAGAAATACTATTGAAGTATGTTGATGGCCTATGACTTAGATTGTAATGAAAGTTTAAGTGTGAGTATTAGTTGAAGAAATATGCATAAATAACTTAAGGATAAGAAATAAAATGTTTAAGTAAAGAAAAGAATGTGATTTAGTTCATTAAAGTATAATTATGAAATAATCATTAATCATTTCTTTGATATCAAAGTAGACTCGTGAGAGTCGAATAAGAGAAAATGTGAAGAAAGTTTAAAGAATAGAAGGATGCAATGACCCGAAAGATTTAAATTCATATAGGTAAAAGTATAGATAAAAATGTCTAAACAAAACCTAAGAAAAGAAAAAGAATGAATAAGAAGAAATCACATTTGTTTAATAGATAAGAAATACCATTTATATGAATACTGATATTATCGAATAATCCAAGGTACATCGAGAAAGGGGAAGGAGATTAAAGAGAAAGAAGAAGAAGAAAAAGGGAAGTTTATTATGCTTACGTAGTAATCAATGTGGGCTTTCTAATAAACTGTAGCACGTGCTAAATTATATTATTTCATTATATGTTGCATGACATTCAAAATTATTGACTTGTCGAATGTTTGAGCATGAGCATGATGCATTAGCTATCCACGGAAAAGAAAGAATGTTACCGACGTCGGGTATGGACCTTCGGGTCAAGGTGTGTTTGAGAAGGAGGCCTACTTCTCAACACAAAGAAAGTACGTGGATATGGGAAGAGAAAGATATCTGCAGACAAATATCTTCCATGTGCATTTGTTTTAAAATTATGAAAATGAAAGCAAGTAAGTATTTATTTCGAATAGCATGCACAAGTTTTTCACTAAAACCCATGTGTATGGCAAAGATATGGCAAGTCAATTTTATAACTCTAAGAGCAAAGTTTTAAATGTTTTCGGCATGCGTCCACTGAGTGCTTATGTACTCACGCCCTGCATGTATTTCTAAACATGTAGGTTGAGCTGGGATCGTGGAGATGGAGTTGAAAGATGGAACATGTGGTTGTCGTGGTTTACGTTTTCCATCATATATGTTAGAAATGTTTATTATCATTCCGTTTGTTTCATATGTTTGGTTGTGGTTGTTGAGATTGAACTCCTTGAAATCATTTAATGTTGGAAGCTATTTTGGTATTGGTTGGTAGTTGTGAATTGGAGTCGAACTCCTTAATGTCATTCGTTATTCGAAAGGGAAATGGTTTGATTGTTATTGTAACAGATGTTTGAGAATGTTAGAGTCGAACTTGTTATGATAGTATGTTATTGGAAGTTTATTTCGAACCTATGTTGAAGCCTACTTCGTTTTATTGTTGACTGAAACTTTGGAGCTTATTGTTATAAGTGGTTGCCCAGAGTTATATGTCCTCATACATATAACTCAACTACCCTTTATGTTGCCACACTCTGACTTGAATGATTGTTATATGATTGTCGTAATTGTGGAAAGGAAAACCCCATTTTCGGATAAAAGTCTATTGATGTTGATTATGCTATCTCTGTTATTCTATTTATTCATTCGACTTCATAAAAATGAATCATTTCGTTCTATTTAGAATCAATACATCCTTTGTGGTCTCCCATTATTTTCACTTCATATATGTTGTTATGCCATATTGTGAACTCTTTCTATAGTCATTAGTCCTAATGGTTTGTCAAGAGTGATTAGTCACAGCTTAATCTCTTGATTAAGAAGTTGGGCTGTGACACATGTTCATCCATATTTTTTGACGTTATGAGAGTATCATCAATATAGACAAACATAAATGAGAAATAATCTTTGAAAAGATTATCCATCTTTCTCTGGAATATCTAAGGTGCATTGGCCAACCTCATTGACATCACGTTCCAAACATAGTGCTCTTGTGCAGAGAAAGTTGTGAACTTCTTACTCCCTTCCTCCATGCGAATCTGGTAGAAACCTGACTTGCAATCAAACTTGAAAAACACCTTAGCATTTCTAATGCAATTGATAAGATGTTCTCTATTCGAGATAAAATATCCGTCAAACTCCAGAATGTCATTAATCATTTTATAATTAATAACCAATCTGGTTTTACCTCTTTTGACCTCACCATGATTCTTTACTAGAAATCTGGGACTGATGTAAGGCGAATTCCCTGGTTCGATCAACTTCAAATCAAGGTGTTCCTTGATTATCTGCCTCATATCATTCTGATCCACTAGGTTCATCGGGATGGGTCGAAATCTGACGAACTCCAATTCCTTGCCTGGATTAACCTTCAGACTAGCTTCGAGTTGGTTTCTATTCCACCATGCAAAAGGATCCTCGCTGTAACAACAAATGATTTTCCTTTTGACATCCTCTAGAGCTACTTGTGCTCTGTCTCCAACATCCTGGTTAGATATTAGAGATGCCTTAAGGATTTGGATCTCCTCATCATCAGACAATTCTGAAATCCTGCAACTCAGTAGTGCTTCGTTGAACCACCTTTGATCATTCATCTTTTGGCGTCGAAGCTTTCCTTCATCACCACGCTTGCTGCGAAATCTGATTGACATTTGTCGGTTAAATGCCCCTTGCAGGCTTTGAACAGTAATTTTGTTATCACAATTGGTTGTGAACACCAATTGTCTCCTTTCATTATCCTGCATAAACTTCTTGAACATCTGTAGGAAATTATTTCTCAATAGAATATCAGCTCCAGTATCATGGAAATAGATTGGTGGAGTCTGGACCTTGTACCAAGGTGTTTGACCTGCTCCGCCTATCAAATTTTTTTTCTATCTTACTCCTTTGGATAAGAGAAAGATTTTCTTTGAGAAATCTCTTCTAGCAATCTGAGGTAGATTTTCCTCCACTTCTGTCGGAAAAATTCCCTTCTTGGATGTGCAGATTCTTGCACCTGAATCGACATAGACAACAAAATACTATGCCTTGTACTTCTCGTATAACACCCCAATTGAGGTGTATATTGATAATGGACTTATCATTCAATCAGCAGTTTGTTGGATTTGTATACTGGAACCAGTTTTGGTTGAGCTTGTATACAATGATTCATTTTACCACTATTACAATCTCCTATCTGAATTGTTTACTTGATTGCATATGCATGTCCCTTTATCTCATATATAAGTTAGATCATACAGTGTGTAGAAGATCACAGAAATCTGTATGATTAGTCAAGCTTAATGAGATATAAAATGATCACAGCTGAGACAACTTTAGGACGAGTTGTCGGTATATGCTACGGTATAGATAAGAAGTGACTTGACTTGGTTGCTTCTATATACTAGTACGTCTCTGACGTATTGATGGATCACAGTGAGATGAGTTCTTCTATCTGACCGTCGCGAAAAACCTAGATCTCGATGACTTTACGTTGATCTAAACCTCAATAAGGTTTTAGGTGAGTATAAGTTGCTAACCATCACTTTGACTTGGTATGGGTGAGGGTTACATGAGATAACCCAATATTCTCTGCATCTTGGGTGGTGGCAGTGCTTGTATGTCATGCTAGTTACCAGACGAGTCACCGTATCCGCTTAAGATGATGACGCCCCTTAAGGAGCTCAAAAGGTTTATTGTACTAAACCTTGCAGTTGAGTTATCTCAAGTACAATAATAAGGTTGAGTGGTACTACTTAAGAATTAAAGAGATTAATTATTTTAAGCAATGTAACGCTATAAATAATTAATGGACGTCGATATCTTAAATACAGAGATTCATGAAGTCTAAGTGCAAGCCCGACTCAACTTCGTAAATAAAGGGTAAGTCAAGATTTATTCTCTAGTGGCATGAATAAATGTTTATGAATTAATTTATGTTCGGGTGAATATAAGATAATTAATTTATTTGAGGCCCATCTTTATTCCTTGCATTTGATCCCCTGGTGGCACATCAAGGCTCGGAATCGCTAAAATTCGTCCACCACATAGGAAATTCTCATTGGGACTCTGTTCTGATCCTCTCTATCTGAAAAGATATGATTATATTTATTAGATATGCTGAGATCCTATCCTAATAGGTTTCTAGGGTTGCATTATAAATATAAGGAAGAGAAAATCAGAAAAACACTATTCCTAAGTGAAGAAGTTTTTGAAAATTATACTATTCATATAGTTGGGATCTTCGAGATTTTCATAGTGTGGAAGAAGGCGAATTTCTACAGTACTCTCCATAGATTGCTCTCACTCAGCATTGGAGTTTTGACGAACGGGATACAGTCTTGATCCTCATTTTGTCCGACAAATTCGCAGGTGAACATGAGAAAACACCAACGTGTTGTAATTAATTATATAGGTGCATGCGAGGCATATAATCAATGTATGGTGAATTAAACATCCAAGATAGATCCTCGGGAGATGGTTAAAATCAGATTTCCCTACACAGTTTTCTCCCACTAATTGTAACCTCCATTCCATCAGTTGTTATTCCACATGGTTTGCACCTATCGAGGAATTTGCGTCCTAGAATTAGGAACTCCATTTATCGGCCGACCTTCCCTGTAACGGTCATTTGAAAGCCTCCAAAATCCAAGGTTCTTTCGTAGACATTGGACCCTGAATTCTTTAGATCACATAACACTGTGCAAGGAAAGTATATTTCTTCGCCTGTAGTGTCAAATCTTATGACAATTTCTCGCCATCCTTGAGGACATCCAATCTTAGCTGACACTTTGATCGCCTACTGTTGAACGTCTCTGATAGCTCTCCTTTCATACGATTGAGAAAAACTTCTTTCGTATGGTTGAGAGATAACTCTATACCCTTGGAATAATAACCTTGGGGCTCCAAATCTTTGGTTGTCGTCGTACTGAAGTATCGGCTTGTTACTGATCTGGATATTTGTTTCTCTTAGAGTTGAAAGTTCCACCCGATCTGGACAGCTAGCTATAGCTACCTTCTTGAAGATGTCTGGATCTCGATAAACTCCTTCCCCAAATACAGCTCTGTATGATGGGAGTTTGAAAGAGCATAAGACACCTGATAAGTGATGAAATAAGGTTTGTTCCCATTATCCATAAAATCTTGCTTTTTGAAGTCCTGATATAACGTCAAGGCTCTGCTGAATCTGTGATCGCTTATTTTCCTAACAAATATATGATAGTAAAATAGCAAGTATATTATCGTATCCACAAGGACAGATACTCGAGAACACAGCGAGTAATTCACACAGAATCTTTATTATTATTCAGGCAACAATATTAAGAGAGGTGATGATTAAACTAGACTCAAATTAAATAAGAATAAACTCGGGAATAAAAGATCGACCCTAGGGATGTACTTAACCTAACTAGTTTCGCACAATTAATCTATTAATCTATTTACCAATTTAATCCACATTCATATGAAGGATCGCTAATGTAACTACGATTAGTCCATCAAGATAGCCTATAGTAGTAGGTTAGCCTAAACTCTATCTCCGTCGGTCTCAAGAGAGGTAAGTTAATTACCACAAGCACACAAATAATAACCTCTTACGGATCACCTATCTCCGCCAGGTCTCAAGGTAAGATCAGTATTATGTATTCAAGAAATCGACTATGTAATTAATTCCGCTAGGACATCAACCACATAACTAGCATGCATCAATATTGATCAGACACCAACACATGAGAATTAAAGCCAAGAATCATAAATAATGAATGGGAAGGTAAAACAATATCCACAGATAAATCATAAGAATCTAGTCAGACATACAAACCCTAGGATCAATATAAGATTTAGCTATTCATAATTAAAATACTAAAACAATAATCAAATAAAGAAAACATAAAAGGATTGATTGAATAAAACCGAGAAGATCCAAAATGAATGATGTAGCAACTTGAATAAACAATAATTCTGAATTCCTGAAGAGAAAATAGAATATGAATTGAATGAGCAATTCTTAAAACTCGAAGAAAATCGTTCTCGCTAAAATCTATCGTCCAAGGTGTCTGTCTCTAAATCTCGTCCGTGCAGCTATATGAAACCCTAGGTCCATATTGGGTCGCAAGACTCAGCTCGAGAGAGAACGTCGTGAGTGAATGTCATGAGCCAACATTACTTGTGCGCTCGTCCTTCCTTGCGAGTTTGGCTCCCAAATTAAGGTCGCAAAGCGTGCTCCGTCCTTCCTCGCGTGTTGTGCTCTTGAGACTTCATCGTGAGCAAATGTTGTGATGCGTAACATGCCTGATTTTCGTCATTCTTCGCGAGCTTTGCTCGCGAGACTTCTTCGCGCGACAATGTCGCGAGCTCTCACGGGATAAAAATACCTCTTTCTCGTGATTCACCTTTTTGACATCCAAACCTGTGCAAAAATGAAACAAAATACACACGGTATAATATCTTTCAAGGTAAATATAAACATATCAAACGAAAGCTCAAATGACCACTTAACTATTATAAAATAAATGAAAACAACCACATAAACCTGCTAGAAACGAGGTTTATCAATCCGGAATCTTTGATAGTCTAAGAAATCTTCGGAATAGAAGATTGCTATAAGATTTTTACCACATAAATTCCCTGAGAGGGTTCCCATTACAGAATTAGCATGATTCTATATTCTCCTATCCCAGATCGTGAGATTAATTGGTGAATCTGTACCCAGATAGAGTGATGATTTGATCACCAACTGAATTGCTCCAATATGAATCCACTCAATCGTATTAGCGATTTCTGGCTTCATACTTTGAAGAGATATCACTGGCTGGTATTAGTTGCATCTCTACTTGATTCCCAGTAAACTGGTATGGAAGCGACATCTCTGGTCTAGTAACATTCTAGACAACATTATGCTTCCTTTTGACTAGACTCAGGTTCCTTAGAACATGGTCTATTTATTGAAAACCCTTGATAGTTTTATAGATTTAGGGTTTTATTCATTATCATGTTCAGCATCTTTTGTCACAGGATGGTTCGGCTAGTATGACCTAGCTCATCTTGACGCTCCTTATGGCGTGCCTCTCCTTCAGTCGGATCCTGATTTTGAAGACTTATCTGTCTCGTCCTTTCCGCTGAAGATCTCTTCTTGTTCATATATACTCTCGTTTGAGGGTATATCTTCGAACTAGTATACTTGTACCAATTCTTGGTAGTATACGGCATCTTCGATGTCTGGTGTAGACTCGAATCTTCGCATTCCTCTTTGCTCATTTTGTGGACAATTTGTTGAGATATGCCCATTTGCACCGCATGTCCAACAGTGCAATCCTTAAAACTTTCATTAGCTCTAGTGTGAGCTCGTCTGAAAGTTTTCATCGCCGGTGGTTGCTCGCGAGAACTGGATCCCTGAGCTTGATACCACCTTCTTTTTGGACCGGTACTTTGTCCAGATTTGTAATATCTGGATTTCTGTCGTGACCACATCGTTCTTAGCCTCTAAGAACGATGTTTCTCTCTCATCTCCTTGTTGTTGATCGCTATATTTCTACCAAAATAAATTGATAGTAAAACAGCAAGTATATATATATCGTATCCACAGGGACTGCGACTTGAGAACACAACAAATAATCAACAAAGAATCTTTATTATTATCCAGGCAACAATATCAAGAGAGAAGATTGTAAAACTAAACTCGAAAATAAAGATAGGAATAAATTCAGATAGAAAAGACTGACCCTAGGGATGTACTTAACCTAACCAGATTCACACAATTAACCTATTAATCTGTTTACCAATTTAATCTGCATTCATATGAAGGATCACTACTTTAACTATAGTTTCCGTCAGAACATCCTATAGTAGTAGGTTAGCCTAAACTCTATCTTCGTCGGGTCTCAAGAGAAGTAAGCTAATTACCAAAAACACACAAAGATTTAACCTCCTACAGTTCACCTATCTCCGCTAGGTTTCAAGGCAAAAACTTATTATGAATTCAAGATATCGATTATGTAATTAATTCCGCCAAGACATCAATCACATAACTAGCATGCATTAATATTGATTAGATACCAACACATGATATTTAAAGCCAAGAATTATAAACCATGAATGGGACGGCAAAACAGTATCAACAGATAAATTATACGAATCTAGTCAGACATACAAACCCTAGGATCAATACGGAATTTAGCTACGCATAATTAAATTACTAAAGCAATAAATAAATAAAAATAACATAAATTGAAATAGATAGATAAAACCGTAAGATTCCACGATGAACAAATTAGCACTTGTATCCTGAAGATAAACCGAACTACTGACTGGAATGAAAATAAGCGGAAGCAAAAGGAATTGAAGAACTCATCAAACAGAAAAAAATAAAACTAAACTAAACAATTGAATCGAAATAAGGAAAAATAACGTGCAAGCAAAAGCATGAAAATATGTGTTCAGATATCTCCTACGAAGCTTTAGCCTCGTGTAATGTATGTCTTCAAAGTGTGCGCATCCAATATGTATATACACAAATCTAGGGCCTCACAAAGCGTGCTAGCGACCTAAGGTCACGAGGAAGACATACGAAGCTTCAAAAAATTGCCGCAAATCCAATGCTCCTCGCGAGTTAGCCTCGAGACCTTAGGTCGAGCATGTCTTCTCGCGCTGTGCATTGTGGGACTCCGCTGTTTCGCTCTGTTCTCTCTCGTCCGGACTCCGAATTACGATCCGTTTGCGCCTATGGACTCCTATAGAGATGCTCTTTAACATTATAAACTTTGAACATCCATCCTTGTCAAATCCATTTCATCATATTTATCGTCGTATCTAAACATATATTATTCGTGCGAGCTCGCGATCGGGCTAGTTAATTTCTCTTTATCGTGATCCATCTTTTTGACATCAAAACCTGTGCTAAAATGATATGAAACACACACGGCATAATATCTTCCAAGGTAAACATAAATATATCAAATGGTAGCTCAAAAGATCACTTATCAATTATAAACGAAACGAATATAGCCTTATAAATCAGGTAAAAATGAGGCTTATCAACTCCCCCAAACTTAACTTTTTGTTTGTCCTCAAACAAATCAGAACAAGAGAGAGACTACCACAGACAGATAAAGAGTCGAACGACAAAAGCAATAAGCACCGAGCAATGAGCAATAAAAGATTCAATCCGATGAATCAAATCACAACATCTTTCGTTAAACTCCACACATCATAATAATCATAAGCACAAGCCTTCTCAAACTTGAATCCTCACGACATGGATATATATATAAGAAATCTCAAACACTCAAGTGTATCAAGGAGGATGTGTATACTCTCAAAGTTTAAAAACACATGGAATTTACCATAAGCTTGCAAATCGTCTAATTCTCCATTGCTCAAATATGTGCTCAAGAACTAGGATCAAAAAGGTCTTATAAAAGGTTATAATGTAGGCTCTTTGGTAAGGTAGGATATATTTGGGCTAAGTGACTCATAATCCCATAATGAAAAACACCATAAGTATCACAAGACGCAATTCCCAAACTTTCACAATTTATTTCAATTCTCCATACCAAGAAGTTATTTTTCTATTAAGAACCTCACAATTATTATATAAGTGATAAACTCATCTCGAAGCACTAGCTACTTATCCATTTATGTACTTTTCACACACTTGTGTCAATTTGTTTTTGTTTTTTATTTTTTTTATTTGAACTTATATGGGTAAGCAACTATTTTTAATTATCCCTTTCTCAATATCAATTTTCTTTCCTTTCTTTTTCTCAACCCTCAATTTCAAGCAACCAAAAATCCCACTAACTACATTACCCAACCCACGGCTATATGAAAGAATAAGGTAGGCTCAAACGGGCTCATCAAAGGATAATAAAGTAACCGGTTAGTGTTTGGATAGTGTATAGGCTAAGAAAAGAATGCCTAATATCATCTCATAATTCTTAAGCACATCAATGCAACCTCGAAAAGATCGAGCAAGTTCTATTAAACACATGCTATTTCAAACTATTCACGCGAGAAAGAAACAAGATGTAAAAAAATGATACCAAAAGCTCAAGTCTCGCTGTGTTTCAAAGTGTGATCAAGTTCTCAAAAGCTCAATACTCACAATAATCATAACATGCTTCGTCTCACAAAATCGGTTGCAATAAATTTTCTAATAAAACAATTCTCATCATCGGCTGCTCGTCATTCAACTCAACCCACAAAACAGACACAAAACCCAAACACGAAAAAAAAACCAAAAACAAACAAAACAAAGGAAAATATTGGGTTATCTCCCAACAAGTGCTAAATTTACATGTCTTTAGCTAGACCAATACTAACCTCGATCAATTTGGCGTTTTGACAGCAGACTTCTTCCCAAATCTGTGCTTGCCTCCATACTTTGTATTGACCGCAGACCACCACTGAGTGTGGAAGTGGCCTCCCCCAAACTTGAATAAATCACTCGGAGTTCCATGCTGAGTCCATCTCTTCTTTATAGCATTTTCATCGACTGGTCGGTTAACATCCAATCGCGAGATTTGACTAGCTGCAACAGTGGTGATTAAATGACACTCTTAATGCTCTGAACTATCGTGTTCCTTGATGGCATCATATATTGAGATTTTCAGCTCCTCATCATTTACACAAAATGTGAGATTACCTTCCTGCACATCAATTAAAGCATGACCAGTTGCTAGAAAAGGCCGACCCAAGATTAGTGGTTGATTTTTAAATTCAGGAATGTCTAAAATAACAAAATCTGCTGGAAAGACAAAATCCCGAACTCCTACCAACACATCCTCAACTACTCCCTTAGGGTATGCGACTAACCTGTCAGCCATCATTAATGAAATGGAAGTTTTCTTCATTTTGCCCAGCTCCAAGCAGTTGAACACAGATAAAGGCATCAGGTTTATGCTCGTTCCCAAATCACACAACACATTGGGAAATGTGTGTTCTGCAATCTCGCACTCCAACGTGAAGCTCCCCGGATCCTTCTGTTTCAGCGGCAGCTTTCTTTGCAAAATAGCACTGCATTCTTCAGAAAAGTTAATTTTTTCAAATTTACCTAACTTCTTCTTGCTTGCCACTGCATCTTTGAGAAATTTAATGTATCCGGGCATATTCCTGAGCGCATCAAAGAGAGGTATGGTGATGTTAACTTTTTGGAACATCTCTTTGAATCGGGTGTACTCCTCATCATATTTTGTCTTCCCGATGCGCTGAGGAAATGGGGCTGTAGGCTTTGGAAGCACTGGTTCCTTCGCATTTGTTGCTCGCGAGTTTCCCTCCCTGGATATCTATCGCGAGACTCCTCCGTGCTGCTTCGCGTCCTTCGCTCACGATCCAGAGTCGCGAGACTCTCTCGCGTGGTACTCTTCGTCAGTGTTCGCAAGTTTAGCTCGTGACCATTCCTCGCGAGGTAAGGTCGCGAGGCGAAGTTCTTCATCAGGCGTGGCTTGCTTCGCGACCCGTCCTCGCGAGGCGAGGTCGCTAGGTCTGCGTCAGATTGAGGTCGCTTTTCTCACGAGATAACTGCGGCGAAGTCGCGAGAGTTGCTCGTGAGGCGAGAATTTATCAGGACGTCTTCCTCATCTCTTTGCCCATCTAACTTTTCCCCTTCATGCTCCAGATGATTAGTATAGGATGCTCCACTCCTCAAATAAATAGCATTACACTGATTCGGAGGCATATGATTCTTAGGATTCCGTTCAGTGTTGCTTGGAAATTGCCCTTGCCTATGCATCCCAGCTCGCTCATTGGCCATCTGCCCCACTTGATTCTCTAACATCTTTAATTGTTTTCCCATGGATATCACCGTATTGTTGATGGCATCGACTGTGCTCTCCAGAGCGTTCATCCTATTCCCAAGTCTTTGGATCGAATATTTTGCTGAGCCACAATTTGTTGGTGACTCGCTGCTATTTGTTGATTGCTCGCCAACACTTGTTGCATCATATCTTCGAGGCTCGGCTTCTTGGGCTCCACAATCATTCCATTATTAACAAAGAAAACCGGGGGTAGTTGTTGAGCATTAGCGCGTTGGCATAGGAAAAATTTGGGTGATTCTATTATTAGGATGATAGGGTGGGTTCCACCGATTTCCTTGGCCATTACTCCTTTGGTTCACATATTGAACCTCCTCCATCTTCTACGCCATGGCCACAATATCCGCCCTTTCCTCTCGGCCAGTACTCCTTCCGCAGAGTTGTGAATTTCTAACAAATCATCATACTTATCATCCAACTCTGCGGCACCACTCTTACGATCGGTTGTCTCTCCATCGACCACCGATAAGCTGTTGGATGTCATCTCCTCAATTATTCTCAACGCTCATCTATTCCTCTATTGAGAAGGCATCCTCCGGTGGCGCATCAACAATGCTCGGGTCTTAGCATTGAGTCCTTTGTAAATTGGGTTACTTGTCGCTAGGTGAAAACCCGTCTTGTGGACACTTATGAGCAGTGAGTTTCTGAATCG
The DNA here is from genome assembly GCA_036937905.1 of Salvia rosmarinus. Taxonomy (NCBI): domain Eukaryota; kingdom Viridiplantae; phylum Streptophyta; class Magnoliopsida; order Lamiales; family Lamiaceae; genus Salvia; species Salvia rosmarinus. The sequence goes on from JAODLM010000726.1 coordinate 200,153, forward strand.
CTCTCAGGCTTCAAATAATGACTCATTTCCCAATTGTGAAAAATGGGAGATCTCAGCAATGATCTTCTGCGCCTTAGCAGGTGGGAAGTATTTAGACAAAAATTTCTCACAGAGCTGCTCCCACGTGGTAATCCGTGATCTATCCAAGCTCTTGAACCATTCTTTCGCTCGACTCCACAAAAATATAAACATCCGCATCTGGATGGCATCAGCTGGCACTCCATTCTGCTTGATAGTATCACATATATCAAGGAATGTCCTAAATGTGCGTTGGGGTCTTCAGTAACCCCTCCCCCAAACTACTCCGCTTGGATCATGCTGATGAGGGTAGGCTTTAATTCAAAGTTATTGGCATTGACGTTCGACCTCTATCGTCCACCTTGGGCCGATCCGTCGGTGGCCTGTACATATGATTGAGCGGTATGGGTGGTGCTCGTCCACCTATCTGGCCCATCTGATTATTCAACGCCAGTTGGCATTGCATTGCGGCTAGCATCTCTTCCATCTCGGCCATTCTATCATGGCCTTGGGGTTGTCTATCTACCATCGCTTGTGTCCTTTCTCGGTTCTCTCTCTTGTGTGATCTTTCAATCTCAAGATCCAATGGGATAATTTCTTTCCTTTGGGATCTTGTAATCATGCACTGCACAGAGAGATAAAAACCAGATCAGATCCAAGAAGCAACACAAAAATAATTTTTTTTCTATTTTTTTTATTATTTAAAAGCCTGAATTAATAACAACAATTCAGAAAATTATCATTATGTAATCTAAACAGTCCACGGCAACGGTGCCAAAATTTGATCGCTTTATATCTACCAAAATAAATTGATAGTAAAACAGCAAGTATATATATATCGTATCCACAGGGACTGCGACTCGAGAACACAGCAAATAATCAACAACGAATCTTTATTATTATCTAGGCAACAATATCAAGAGAGAAGATTGTAAAACTAGACTTGAAAATAAAGATAGGAATAAATTCAAATAGAAAAGATCACCACTTGGGATGTACTTAACCTAACCGATTCACACAATTAACCTATTAATGCTTTACCAATTTAATCCGCATTCATATGAAGGATCACTCTTTGTAACTATAGTTTCCGTCGGGACATCCTATAGTAGTAGGTTAGCCTAAACTCTATCTCCGCTGGGTCTCGAGAAAGTAAGCTAATTACAAAAGCACACAAAGATTTAACCTCCTACAGTTCACCTATCTCCGTCGGTCTCAAGACAAAAATCAGATTATGAATTTAAGATATCGATTATGTAATTAGTTCATGAAGACATCACTCACATAACTAGCATGCATTAATATTGATCGAGATACCAACACATGAGATTTAAAGCGAAGAATTATAAATCATGAATGGGACTGAAAAGCAGTATCAACGAGATAAATTATACGAATCTAGTCGGACATACAAACCCTAGGATCAATACGAATTTAGCTACGCATAATTAAATTACTAAAGCAATAAATAAATAAAAATAACATAAACTGAAATAGATAGCTAAAACCGTAAGATTCCACGATGAACAAAGTAGCACTTGAATCCGGAAGATAAACTGAACTACGAACTAGAATGAAAATAACTAGAAGCAAAAGGAATTGAAGAACTACTGAAACCGGAAAAAAAAATAAAAACTAAACTAAACAATTGAATTGAAATAAGGAAAAATAACGTGCAAGCAAAAAGCATGCAAATATGTGTTCTGTATCTCCTCTGAAGCTTTCGTCTCTCGTGTAATGTATGTCTTCAAAGTGTGCGCATCCAATATGTATATACGCAACTCTAGGGCCTCGCAAAGCGTGCTAGCGACCTAAGGTCGCGAGGGAGATATGCGAAGCTTCAAAAAATTGACGCATATCCATTGGGTCGCGAGCACAACTCGCGAGCATGTCTTCTTGCGCTGCGCATTGCGCGACTCCGCTGTTTCGCTCCGTTCTCTCTCATCCGGACTCTGAATTACGATCCGTTTACGCCTATGGACTCCTATCGAGATGTTCTTTAATATTATAAACTTTGCACATCCATCCTTGTCAAATAAATTTCATCATATTTATCGTCGTATCTAAACAGATATTCTTGGCGAGCTCATGATCGAGCTAGTTAATTTCTCTTTATCGTGATCTATCTTTTGACATCAAAACTCGTGCTAAAATGATATGAAACACACATGGCATAATATCTTCCAAGGTAAACATAAATATATCAAATGGTAGCTCAAAAGATCACTTATCAATTATAAACGAAACGAATATAGCCTTATAAATCAGGTAAAAATGAGGCTTATCAGTTGTAGGGTTGGAACCTGTTTTTCTTTCTCCTTAATTGATATAAATGTTCTCCTTCGATTTTCGTTGGAAGATCAAGCATATCACGCATCAACGAGGTGATTTGTTGATCTTTCTCGATTTCTTGAGATTATACGAGTGGTTGCAACACACCACCACTCAAACAACTTCTTATGAACATAAGACATCCTTCTAGAAACACCGTCGACATGAATTCCGATTTGGTAATCCCTGATAAACATCTCCCTCCATGGGCTGGGAAACTTTAGGAAAAACAGCTCTTTTGCAACATCTTCGTTGATCGTACTGATATGTTGATACTTTGTAATAGCTGAAGAAATTTGTTGAGCGACTTTTGCTCCAAGACCACCAGTCTGAGATTGTACAACGCCAACAAATATTTTTTTCTCTTCTCATCATTATAGCCGTTGAAATATCCATCTCTAAGGAAATGAACTTTGAATGTATCGGCCATGCCTTTAACTGTGTCCTCCACGAAGTTGAACGTCAGTATTGCTTTATTTCTTTCCTCTAGGCAATGTTCCCAGTATTGTTTAATAACTCCTGCTAAACTTCATTCGAGGATCTTGACCATATTTATAGCGTCAAGTTCTAATGTTGCGGCTGCAACAACCATTGATGCTGCTCATTCATCTATGATATTTTTCCAATCATTGAAGTTGACTTCATCAATGTCGAGTGTCAATCTGTAGGGATGGATAGGCTCCAAGGTGGCTTTTCCGACATGGGTTTCCTGCATTCTTTGCCTCCTTTTTCTTTCTCTTGTCCTGATTTTGGCTTGTTCTGCTGCAAATTCTGCATCAGGTCCTTGGCCAGACTCATATTGTCCTCCTAATCCCATAAAATCAATAGGTGGTACTCCTTGTGGTGGAATTTATGGTTCGTCCTTCGGGACTTGGTTCATCTTCAGATCCACCATATTTAGGTTAGCAAATGATTCTGCTAACTCTTGCAACTCGTTCAATCCGACTCTCTCTAGATTATTCATCCTCTAAAAAGTTGGATTATTCTTTCGTGCGAGCTTTATCCTCACCCATCGCAACGGGTTTGAATTTGAGATTACCCGGGGATTTCTTGACCAATTTCGGGCCTGCTTCGCGCTCAAGGCCTTCAATCTTCTTCTGGATATTCCGCAGTGTGGTGAGTATCTCCTCCTGCTGCATGGATATCCTGGTGAGCTCTTGTGGATTGCCATATAGACAGTTGTAATAGTATTGAACTGTCTTCTAGATCTCCCTTAATTCCGCCGAATTTGAGAAATCCGGTGAAATATCCTTGTAACTAGGAGCAGATGTTACTCATTTGTTTCAGGTCTCCATCAAAAAACCTGATCCTTCTGCTCAAGTCTCCATGTGTACTTTCCAAATCTTGGAAAACATACATATATGCTTCGTATCTCGGACACGCGTCCGGATCCATTTTAACTTTGGAGTCTCCTCCGTTAGGATAACACATAACATGCTAAATATTAATGAATTCCTCAATAAAACCTAGACTCTTATACAATTTTAGAAGCATAGGATCAACAGTAAAAAATCTTCAAATTATATACTTGTACATACCTCTCAGACCCCTCTCAAAAATCCACTCCATCGTATTAGCGATTTCTGGCTTCATACTTTGGAATCCGGCTCCTTATAACTAGGAGAGGATGTTGCTCCTTTGTTTCTCGTCTCCATCAACTGTGAGGTGGATGGTTTATCCTCTAGACAATTCTCAATGCCTCCAGTACATAAGCATTGAGGATAAGCCTTTCCTCCATCATTATGGCATCATTTTGGAATGCCTGAATGACCTCTTGTGGGAATTGATTTTGAACACTATGTTCAAAACTTCTTTCAAAAAACCTGAGCCTTCTGCTCAAGTCTCCATGTGTACTTTCCAAATCTTGGAAAGCATACCTGTATGCTTCGTATCTCGGACAAGCGTCCGGATCCATTTTTACTTTGGATTCTCATCCGTTAGGATAACACATAGCATGCAAAATATTAAATAATTTCTCAATAAAACCTAGGCTCTGATAATATTTGAGCGTGGGATCGTGATCAAAATCTCCAAATTATATACTTGTATGTGGCATTGTTCTATCTCTCAGACCCCTGATAAGTCAGCATTGGCCAGAGAGCAGTTATTTCATCTCTCAGACCCCTAACAAAATCAGCAATGGCACGAGAAAGGTTTTCAGTCGATATACAATGTATACCATCCATGAGAATTTAAATACTTTTAGCAAAATACTACATAAAGAAATTAATTCACATAGTTAAACTGCTTCCTTGGAATAGCAATAATTGGAGTGGAAATAGCTTAACCATGGTCCAAAAGTCAAAATTGTGTTCCTAAATCTCATGAAAATATTATTGCAGATATTCTGACAAGAGATGGAGCCGAAGGAAATTGACTCCATTATCACAGCCCAAAGGCATCTCAGGAGAACACAGGCGCTCCTAAGGGAATGAGATGAATGTGTACTTCATGCCAAACATGCAGGGATAATTCAAGATGGGGATGTGACCAATGTCACACACCGAATCAGAGAATGCATACGGAACAAGGGTTCGTTCCAATCCGTAATGGACCAGCCACCGCTCGGTTTGTCGGTTCAAGACTACGTAATGAGTCTTTTCCGTGCAGGCGGTATACTGTGTGAGGGTTCAAGTACCCTTAGCACGAGTGCTAAATTGGTAGATGTTGGATTTGTATACTGAAAGCAGTTTTGGTTGAGCTTGTATACAATGTTTCCTGTAACCACTATTACAATCTCCTATCTGAATTGATTACTTGATTGCATATATCTATGTCCCCTTATCTCATATATAAGTTAGATCATACAGTGTGTAGAAGATCACAAAAGTCTGTATGATTGGTCAAGCTTAATGATGAGACAACTTGAGGACGAGTTGTCGGTATAGGCTGCGGTATAGATAAGAAGTGACTTGACTTGGTTGCTTATCTATGTTGATACGTCTCTGACGTATTGATGGATCACAGTGAGATGAGTTCTTCTATCTGACCGTCGTGAAGAACCTAGATTTCAGTTACTTACGATGATCTAAATCTCGATAAGGTATTAGGTGAGTATGAGTTGCTGACCATCACTTTGACTTGTTATGGGTGAGGCTTACATGATTTAAACCAATATTCTCTGCATCTTGGGTGGTGGCAGTGCTTGTATGTCATGCTAGTTATCTGTATCGAGTCACCGTATCCGTTTAGGATGATGACGTCCCCTTAAGGAGCTCAAAGGTTTATTGTACTAAACCTGCGAGTTGAGTTAGCTCAAGTACAATAATGAGGTTGAGTGGTACTACTTAAGGAATTAAAGATATTAATTATTTTAAGCGATCGAGAATGCTCTAAATAATTAATGGACGTCGATATCTTAAATACGGGATTCGTAATGTCTAAGTGCAAGCCCGACTCAACCCGCAATAAAGGGGTAAGTCGACAATTATTCTCTAGTGGCATGAATGAATGTTTATAAATTAATTTATGTTACGGGCTGAACATAAGATAATTAATTTATTTGAGGCCCATCTTTATTCCTTGCATTTGATCCTTGGGTTTGCCCGTCCAGCCCGTAACTTGGTGAATTTAGCCCTCTCTCTCTAGAATCCTCTTGGGACTCGACTTGATCCTCTCTATCTAAAGGATATTATTATATTTATTAGATATGCATAAATCTTATCTAGATAGGATTTGGGAGTGCATTATAAATATAAGGTGAGAGAGAAAATCAAGGCTAATCCTCATCCCACAATTTTCGAGAATTCCATAGCTATTGGGAGATAATTTTCAAAAATTAGTAGAGAGAAAAAGAGGGTGATTTTCTGTAGCATTCTCCATAGATTATCCTCACTCGATATTGGAGATTGGGTAACGGGATATAGTCCGAAGTTAAAGCACAGTCTTGATCCGTTCTACCAAAGCAGTTCGCGGTAAACACGAGAAAACCCGGCGTGTTGCGATTAATTATATAGGTGCATCTTGGCGTATAATCGATGTATGGTGAATTAAACATCGAAGATAGATCCTTAGGAGGGTTAAAATCATATTTCCCTTCAATTGGTATCGAGCACAGGATCGATATCTTGGCTCTGTTGGATTAATTCACGTTAGATTATAACGTCGCAATTAATTAATTGTGAATCATGGTTCATCGTGGCTCATTTTATTTTTGTCGGATTTTGTTTTCACCACGAGAAAATCCGTGGTTAGATTAGATTTTTTCTGTAAATCTTATCGTAAAAGAAAACGAAGATGAAAGCATGAAGAGCGAGGCGGCGGTAAGCATGCGAAAAAAGCGGGTGCCGCGCGGGCGGGCGTGCGGCGGCGGCGCAGCTGTGCGTGCGTGGCGCTCGTGAACACGCCGCCCGGCGTGCGCGTGTTTTCTCGGCGGTCGGCTGCTCGGCGAGCGAGGCGGGCGCGGGCGGCAAGCCTCGGCGGACAGCGAGGCGGCGACGCCGGCGGTGCCGGGCGCGTCTCGGCAGTTGGCGCACCAGCGTCGGGCGACGCGGCGCCGCGGGGTCGTGAAGCTCGGCGGCCGGGCGTGCGGGCACGCGAACCTGCGCAAGGCCTCGGCACGCCTCGGCGAGTGCGGGAAACCTCGAGCGGCGCTCGCGGCGCTCACGCGACCATGCGGCGGCCTGGCCTGGCGGCAGGCAGGCAGCAGCGCGCGCGCGCATGCGGTTTGTGCTCGGCGGTTCTCGGCGATCACGCCGGGAAACCTCAACGAGGTCTCGGCGGCGGAAGCGCGAGGAAACCTCGAGGCCTTCGGCGGCAGCAGCGGCAGCGCAAAAACCTCAGCGAGGTTTGCGGCGGTTTCTGGTGATGCGAGCACGCGAATCTCACGCGAGGCCTCGGCGGCGCTCGGCATCCTCGGTAGCGAATTTCGCCGGAAACCTCAAGGTCGCGGTTTTCTCGGCGCCTCGGGCGCGTCTCGGCAGGCGGGCGGTGGGCGGCGGCCATCTTTGGCGCGCGCATGGGCTGTACTGGCGCCCCCGCCATGAGTCGACAAGGCCCGTTTGTTGCAGGTCGACCCGACCGGTTTCGGCCGACCCGTTTTCGGCCAGATCCGATTTTTCGACCGGTTCAGTTTTTGACCGGTTCGACCGTTCAATGATCCGGCCTATTTTAATTTTTTGGCCCAAATCCAATTTTGGCGAATCTGGTCCGTGCGGGTACGCGAGGCCGTTTTCGAGTTTCAATATCATGTACTTTGCAAATTTATGTAATAAATTAGGCGGGAAATGCGAGGATCCACGAGGGCCTCGATGAATGATTTATTTTATTTTTATCGTTGAAAGCATGTCGTGGATGTTTAATTGTCGCGATGGCATGCTATGTATGTTTAAATTACGTGAACAAACATACTATATGTTTTCGTGATTGGATGCGCATAGTAAGCATGCTAGGTTTATCGCGTTTTTCAAGCATATTTTAGAATTACGCTAGCATGTTTTACATGTTGAGTTCTGAAAATGCATGCTAGGATTACGTGATCTGCATGGACAAACCTTTTGAAACAAAGACTAAGCAAGTAACCCGATATATTAATTTTTAAATTAAAATGTCGAAGACCTCCACTTTTGATCTCTAAACAAAGTGATCGCCTTTGTGAGTAGCGATCCACAGCGTGGCTTGCTTGCCTTTATTTTCATAAGTTTGTTAGATGAGATTTCTAAATAAAACATTTTAATCTATTGAGAAGTGGGAGTTTCATGTATGGCGATCCACAGCGTGGCTTGCATATGCGATTTTCCATAAGTTCTCTAGAGATAGATTTAAAATGAGATAACAAAAGAATTTGGATTGGGCGGTATGGTCTAGTGGTATGCCAATTCTAAGAATTCATTTTCTTTGTTAAAATTGTGGTCATTGCTTAGACATCACCTCAAGTACAACTTCCATGAAGTCCTTCTTGTGATAGTGATGTGGTCTAGTAAGGTCGATCATTAATTTCATTTGTCATAAGGATAAGTTGACATGGATTGAAATTAAGCGACTAAAAGGTATATTTTAGTGCAGTGGGGGTTCATATGTAGCGTCCATGCAGCGTGGCTTGCATGTGGGATTCCTTGGGCGATTGGAGGTTTCAATTAATATTATTTTATCAAAGGTTACAATATTATTGTCACGAATTATGCGATCATATGCTTATGTGTTTACATTACTTTTCAAATATGTCTCTTACACCGATTATCAACATGCTGCGTACAAAATCATTTATCCGGTCCGAATTTTATCTAGTGGAAAAGAAACATGGAATATGTTCTTATCATTGAAGAACAAATGTTTGTTCTCACTACTCCCAAACCCGATGCCCTTCGGCGCATCGACTAATGGCGGCGAGTCGGCGAGACTTTGGCATAGGTCGAACAATATGGCGAGTGCTATATGATGACTACGATGTCCAAAGGCTTGCGATTGCGAATCGGTCGATGGTGAGCGGTTGAAATATGGTCAAGTCTCGAGAGTAAGTTTGGGCGGTCGGATCGAACGATCCGCTTCCACACAATGAGAGAAATCTTGGCGTGTAAGATGGAAGAAGAAAGTTCGGTCCATGAACATGTCTCCCATGACTCGTATCATGGATAGTCTTGATCGGTTGGGATGAGGTATTGTGGTGACGAGGTCGATATCATCCTCGACACCTTGCCCAAGTCTTTTGAGAATTTTTGCGTGAGCGCAATCATGAGCAAGACCGGTATACACTTAGTCGGTTGCTTAATGATCTCGTAGCTACGGAGGAGTCATGGGCAAAGGGCACATGCTCTTGCTAGCACGTCTAGGGGCCCAAATTTTTCGTTGAAAAATGAAAAAGAAAAGGGCACCAAAGGTGGTAGAAGCGAGGGAACTAGTGGGAGTAATGGGAGCAAGTACATATGCGCCACAGGAGGCTTGAAGAAGCGAGGAGAGGCGGGTGCTTCAGTCTTGGCAGGCGGGCATTGGAAGGCGAGTGCCCTATGCTCGAAGGCTCAGTCGCCATTTGCTTTAATGCGGAAACATGTTTAGCGACTTGTTCTACCCGTTCTTGGGTAGTGACACGCAGTGCGTTGATCATGTTTATTACACCTGCGGGGTTCTGCGGACAAGGAAGTGTGATGGCGAGATAACGATCTCTATGAGCAGCGGCGAAGTCGAGGCCGTTGCGATTGGAGATGTTTCTTTATGTTTTGATAGACAGTTTAGTTTTAAAGGCGTTTTATATGTGCGGAGTTTGGTGGAACCTTGTTCGATTTTGAAACTATTTATTTATGGATATTGAGTTATTTTTATAGTGGTGTTTCTAACATAAGAAATGGCGAAGTTATCGTGGTGGCACTTTATATAATTAAGCTTTATACTATTTACGCAAACATAATACACAGTAACTATGTTGCATCTTCTTCAAACCTTAAAAGAAAGTTTTCTTAGCAAGATGACACCACATTTCTCGGCATCTTAGATTAGGTCACATCAATCTAAATAGGATCGAAGACTAGCTAAGAATGGGCGTTGGGTGATCTCACGAGTTACTCCATTTCGATCTGCGAATCACGTATAGAAGGAAAGATGTCGACCGGACCCTTAAGCGAAGGGTTATAGAGCGAAAAGTGTTGGAGCTAGTACATTCGACGGTGTGGACCTATGTCGAGACAAGCTCGTGGAGGTGCAGTATTTTGTCACTTTCATTGGCGATTACTCGAGTGCGGATACATATACCTATTTCGCGCAAGTGCGAATGCTTTGAGATATTCAAAGTGTTTAAGGCGGAAGTGGAGGCGAAGATTGGTAAAATTATCAAGTCACTGCGATCGATCGCGGTGGCGAATACCTCGATAACGAGTTTATGGACTACTTGGTGCGGTGTGGGATTACCTCGACTCACTACACGAGGCACACCTGAACAAAATGGTGTGTCGGGCGAAGAAATAGGACTCTTTTAGAAATGGTTAGATCGATGATGAGTTATGCAACATTGCCTATTTAGATTACGGGGTATGCCTTAGAAAGCGGTGGCATACTTGCTAAATCTAATACCATCCAGTCGGTCGATAAGACCCCTTTCGAGTTGTGGTTTGGTATGAAGCTGGTTTAAACCACATAAGGATATGGGGCGATCCAACACGTGTCTTTGAACAAGAAGGGCGACAAGTTGGAGGCTAGATCGGTAGCAAAGGCATTTATTGGCTATCTAGAGGAGCGAAGGTGGTTATTTCTATAGTCTAAGGATCGGAAGGTCATTATTGGCGCTAATGCCGATTCTTAGAAGAGGATTATATGAAAACCATAAATCCAAAGTTGAAATCATTCTTGAGAATTAGAAGATGATAGTATTCCACCACCGATTAAGCGAAAGTGCGAGATGTGGTGTCTAGTGGGAGGGATCGACACGGATACTTGAGAAATTGAAGTGGGTCGAGTTCAGGAGATACCGACCGTCTGAGTGGCTCTATCCGACAAGTTATGCAAGATGAGAACCACAAGTTCTGCACCCACGTTGCCATTGTGCGATGGCGCCTCGTCGTAGTGGGAGGGTTGTTCGTCGACCCGGCGATTTATGTTCGTGGGTGTCTTTGGATTTAGTCGAGAAATGGCGAGCGATAATCGACCCATGGACATACGGTGAGGCGATCTGAAGACAACGATGCAAGATCATGGCACACCGTATGGACTTAGAAATTGAGTCCATAACAGCTATGGATGTATCTGAAAAGACACCTCTACCGGATGGCAAGGAAGCCATAGGTAGTAAGTGGGTATCTGAGAGAAGAGATTCGGATGGAGAGGTTTCGGGTTTAAAGGCGAGGCTTGTGGCGAAGGGTACACTCAGTTGAGGGCATCGATTTCGATGAGACCTTTTACGCTGTAGCAATGCTCAAGTCCATCGAATTCTTCTAGCCATAGCAGCCCACTTAAACCTTGAGGTTTGGCAAATGGATGTGGCCTTTCCTAAGCGGTTACCTTGAAGAAGGTAGAGACATCTATATCTGACAACCGAAGGTTATGTGGTGAAGGGTGAAGAGCATCTAGTATGGAAGCTTAAGAAGTCCATTTATGGACTTAAGCAAACTTCACGATCACGGAACTTACGCTTTGGCGGTGGTAAAGTCATGGATTTACCCAGTTGCCTAGCGAAAGTTGTGTGTATCGTTTAGATGTCAGCGGTGATGTGGTATTTCTTGCACTTTATGTAGATGAAATCCTTCTACTTGGCAACAATGTGAAGTTGTTATCGGGGCGTAAAGAGTTGGTTATCCGATCGGTTTCAAATGAAAGACTTGGGAGATCTGGCGTACATTCTTGGGATCAAGGTTTACCGAGATCGCAAGAGAAAAATGTTGAGCTTATCTCGGGCGTCTTACATTGATCTTGTAATTACTCGTTTTAGTATGCGGACCGCCCGAAAGGATTGCTACCTTTCGGACATGGCGTTCCTTTATCTGGGAAGCGATCACCTATGACGCAAAGGAGATAGAGGAAATGAGACAAGTTCATATGCTTCATTGTAGGAAGTCTCATGTCTGTAATGCTATGTACGAGACACGATATACGCTGTGCGGTGGGCATAGTAGCTAGATATCGATCTAACCACTGGACAAGCTCATTGAATTGCGGTAAAGCATATACTCAAGTACACGAAAAGGACTCGAGATTATAGGCTGGTTACCAAGCGAGAGAGTCTAATGCATTTGGGTTATTGGACTCGGTTTCCAAGTTGACCGTGATGAGAAAAAGTCTACCTCGGTACATGTGCTTACCTTGGGAGGAGGCGTATCTGGCGGAGTGCAAAGCGGCGATGCATTGCGGACTCCACCATGGAAGCCGAATATGTAGCGGCGGAGGCTTCTAAAGAGGTTGTATGGTTGAGAACTACCTCATGGATCTAGATGTGGTACTGGTTTGCCCAGTATCATAGTTTCTTGTGATAACTTTCGGTGCGATGTGAAACTCGAAGGAACCACGGACCCTGAAGCAACGAAACACATAGAGAGAAAGTACCATGTCATGCAATCGTTGAGCGAGGCGTCTGATTGAAAAGATTGATCGACGGATAACCTGAGGATCCATTCACGAAGAGCCGCAAAAAAGTCATGAAGTACCGTTCGAGGACTTGGATTGCGTATGATGGCACCCACTTAGAAAAAACTTTTGTATAAGTGGGAGAAGAAAAGTGATGGTTTTGTTTGTAATAGCTAGTAGAGACACATTGTATACTAAAGTTTGCTTTAGTATAAGTGGGAGATTGTTGGATTTGTATCTTGAAAGCAATTTTGGTTGAGCTTGTATACAATGTTTCTATTACCACTATTACAATCTCTATCTGAATTGATTACTTGATTGCATATATATATGTCCCCTTATCTCATATATAAGTTAGATCATACGGTGTGTAGAAGATCACGAAGTGCGTATGATTGGTCGAAGCAATGAGATATAAAAGAATCACAGGTGAGACAACTTGAGGGGCGAGTTGTCGGTATAGGCTGCGGTATAGATAAGAAGTGACTTGACTTGGTTGCTTATCTGTCTTGTTCGTCTCTGACGTATTGATGGATCACGGTGAGATGAGTTCTTCTATCGTGAGTCGTGAAGAACACAGATCTCGGTGACTTCGATGATCTAAATCTCGATAAGGTATTAGGTGAGTATGAGTTGTTGACCATCACTTTGACTTGTTATGGGTGATGGTTACATGATTAACCAATATTCTCCGCGTCTTGGGTGGTTGCGGTGCTTGTATGTCATGCTAGTTATCGTATCGAGTCACCGTATCCGTTTAGGATGATGGCGTCCCTTAAGGAGCTCAAAGGTTTATTGTACTAAACCTGCGAGGTTGAGTTAGCTCAAGTACAATAATAAGGTTGAGTGGTATTACTTAAGGAATTAAAGATATTAATTATTTTAAGCGATCGAGAATGCTCTAAATAATTAATGGACGTGCGATATCTTAAATACGAGGATTCGTAATGTCTAAGTGTAAGCAGACTCAACTTGGCAATAAAGGGTAAGTCGACATTTATTCTCTAGTGGCATGAATGAATGTTTATAAATTAATTTATGTTACGGGTGAACATAAGATAATTAATTTATTTGAGGCCCATCTTTATTCCTTGCATTTGATCCACAGGTTGGCCCGTCAGGGCCGTAGCTTGGCGAATTTAGCCCTCTCTCTAGAATCCTCTTGGGACTACGACTTGATCCTCTCTATCTAAAGGATATTATTATATTTATTAGATATGCATAAATCTTATCCAGATAGGATTTGGGAGTGCATTATAAATATAAGGTGAGAGAGAAAATCAAAGTTAATCCTCATCCCACAATTTTCGAGAATTCCATAGCTATTGGGAGATAATTTTCGAAAATTAGTAGAGAGAAAAAAAGGGTGATTTTATGTAGCATTCTCCATAGATTATCCTCACTCGATATTGGAGATTGGGTAACCGGGATATAGTCCAGAAGATCAAAGCACGAGTCTTGATCCGTTCTACCCCGACAGATTCGTAGGTAAAACACGAGAAAACCCCTACGTGTTGCAATTAATTATATAGGTGCATGCTAGGCATATAATTAATGTATGGTGAATTAAACATCCAAGATAGATCCTCGGGAGAGGTTAAATCAATTTCCTTGATGGATTCTTGAAATCACCGGCCCAAGCAAAGGCGATGAACATGTGTCCTGACGACTCGCGTGTTAACCCAACACCTCTAGGGAAAAAGAGAGAGAGATCAGCCTTAGGCCCATGACTGGAAACTCTAACGTTGATACTAACATTTTTGATATTTTTCCTACATGGCAGGCATACCAGTCCAGTTGGGAGAAGTTACAGGCAAGAAAGGGTGTCCATCCTGAACACATCAGGGTTGATATCTTGGGAAAATATCCCCGAATGTGGATGCCCACCAGAGCCAATCCACAGGATGTTAAGCTATGGTATGATTTTGGGGCACTCGCCTCAGTTTATACTATCGCTCTAAGTTTCACCGAGATCAAGGGTCTACCAAGATGGATAAAAGAAGTGATGCAAGATTCCTGGGCAAATAACCCAGGTCTCAGCAGAAGAGACGTGTTGGAGCTATATTTCATCAGTGTAGCTCCAGAACCCGTCGGAAAAAAAAGTCACGAAGCCTTTCACTACATCGGGCTTGACGACCCGATCTGAGGCCACGAATAATATTAAGGCCCGACGTGATTTCACCTTGGTGCCATATTTTGAGAAGACCCGTTACTAAGCTACGAGCATGAGGTCTATGGAGTGCATCTCGCGGAGATGGACAAAGTTAAGTTTCCATTCAAGTTCTTCAGAACTCGGTAAAATGGAACTTTCATGTTAAACACCATGACAGGAAGACAATAGATTTCGAGAGAGAGTTTCTTGAAAAGAAGAGGACACTCATTTGGGAAAACAAGGTTGCGGCGAGCAAGGAGACTCATCGCAGTTACGGAACATGGCTCGCTTTGGCCCTTTGGGCGTCGAAATTTGTTCGGGCTGTCCGAACTAGAAGGAGCGAGTGGGAAAGGCTTCTTGCCAAAACAAGACGAAGAAGTTTCGATCCGATGAGCATGAGGAGCGTAGGGTTCCTCAGAAAATGACAACTCGGGCATCTCCAAAAAAGTAAGGTGGACGACAGAGAAAAAAGAGTCATGTGACTACGAGGCCAAGACCACCACCAAAAGAAAATGACATGGGTGGGTGAAGCGACATGAAGATTCCCACTAAGAAAAGTTAGTGGGAAAATTGAAAACAGACTTCACTCATCAGCAAACGACAAAGCGTTGGCAGAACAAAATGGAGTGTATAGGCAGGCCATTATCAAAAGAAGTGGTTTAGAAACATGTGAAAACGCAAGAATCTTTTCTCCATCACAAAAAGAGTGTCGACAGGAGACAAGGGACCCAAAGTCCATATCTGAGCACATTGTCACGGAAAAGAGCATCCGAGGCGATAATTGAAAGCGATAACGAGAGGATCAAACCTCTATATTAACCCAAGCGAAGGCTCGGATCGTGAGCATTTTCGAGTTTTCTTCAAACCTCGAGAAAATAAATTCTCTACGTAATATAGACACATGATGAATTTGGTAAAATGGCGTGACATCATAAGCATTCGATCCTTAAATTTCATGTGATTGTTGCTTATGATGATATGCAATTAGTTTTTCGATTCGAGAATAGTTAGGATATGCCGTGTTGCCGTGCTTGATTAATTAGTATCGTTAACCATAATTTAGAATTAGTGGTGGGAATATCTTATGTATAATTGTGTTCCCCACAGTTAATCTTTGTGGAAAAGCTCGATGATATTGTTTATTAGCAAACACTCTTGGAATACACAGTAGTTAAGTTGTCTTGTTGATGATCTCTTTTGAAATACCGACCTTGAATATGGATGTTAATCGAGTCGATCTACTTAATTTTGATTACGAATAATCGATTTTTGGGCTAAAATATTTTAGCCTAATCCGAACTCATTTGGTTTTGGTTGGTCTTCGGATGATAAATCTTGTGTGTGAGTTTGTGAAAAAGATAAAAAAGCATGAGAGAACTTTCGTGGTTCGATCGAGGAAAAGATCTCGTTCACGGAGGTATGATTCTCAATACTTTCACTATATGCGATTACAATGAATGTATCTAAAAGCTCGGTATTGATAGTAGCTAACCGCTTCTACCTTCAATCTAACCCTATTTATACATGTTGTGGATCACTCTTGATTACTATGTGATCAGATCTACGAAGATAGATTCGATCCTTGCATATCTCATCAAATATCTCATTCCATATCGATAGGATATGGTTGATCTTGAATAGGGTTTAGGTGTTGTGCTTTGGGCGAACCGTGTAGGCGCCGTTGTCGGTGGGCCCAATCGTGGGCACTGCTATTGGGCTTGCGGTTGGGCCATATCCGTCATAGCCCTCACCGATTAGTTAAGTATGATTACTCAGGGGTGAGGTGAAGAGGGTATTTTGCGAGGTTGGTTGTTGCTCGGTGAAGTTATTGTCGGGTGGGTAGCAGGTGAAGCTAGAGTGATGATTGCGATTAGGCTGATGCGATGCATGCGTTTTGGATATCATGTCATGTGTGCCGGCGGTTAGTTGGCCTCGATTCGCGTCGTCCATCTCGCGTCAAGTCGTGGTTAGCGTGGGAATTTGAAGCAGCGGTTTTAGGCGCTATTAGTACTTAGAGATAAAGGCTGTTCATTTCCTTCATCCTCATCTATTTTGCTTCGGATAAATTTTTGAATCGGAGGCCGTTAATCATCTTCGAGAACTTTGAAGTTGAAGCAAAATCACACTTTTAAAAAAGTAAGTATGTCTTATAAGTGCTTCTTCTAGGTCTTCTCAGGTGAGATTTCTAGATCTGCGGTCATCTTCTTCCGTTGATAGTGAGGTTGAGATTAGGGATTATATCTGTTATACCACAATCGGGTAGGTCGGGGGTATTAGTCTTAGGGTTCCGGCGATATCACTGTATGGGATAGTTATAAGATCGGGGGCTAGCTCGTCTTTGGCCGTTCTTGATATGTTGAAAATAGCATCGGAGTTTCATATCCGACGGAGGCATGGTGGTGCTTGCCGCAATCGGGAGATAAAGCAATGGCCCAGGAGGTTTTATCACCATATATAGTGGCCTTGAAGGCCGGCCTTGGGTTTCCTTGGCCCCATTTTTTGAGCCTTGAGAATATTTTCAGATTCGATATATCGATTGACCCGAACTCCATTAGGTCGGTGGTTGGGCTAGGTTTTACTGCTATGGCCTTAGTGAGAAGCTTTCTTTTGAAGTCTTGATCGTTTTTAGCATCGAGTATAGGAAGGTGTGTATTATTTGTCGCCTCGGCGAGCTTTCGGTGACTACCCGCCGAAGGTGTCCCGTTGGCAAAGTAAGTTCTTCTGCTTGGGTGATGGGCACCCGAGTTATGAGTGGGGCTTAGGTAAAATGAGGGATGTGAAGGTTAAGGCCTTGGGTGCCATAGAGGATGAGCTCAACACGTTCGGTGAAATTTCTTGTAGTTTCATCGAGGGCGACTGGCGATGTCGGTGAGCACTTATAAATCCGAAGCTTGGGGATGCAGGTCGAGATCGGGTGAGGCATCCCATTCTTCTTTATTTCCTTATATTTACGATGTCTTTGTGCTAACCAACTTCACTTCTTATTGTGTGAGTGAAGCTCGATGCGCAAGAAAGCGATGGTGGCGGCTTCGTTGCCTTGATGCGGTCGCCGAGCCGGGGCGAAGAAGAAGCGAGGTTGGTGGCCGAGCAAGGCACCAGTGGTGGCGAACTCGGCCGATTGGTGATGGCACCTCGGTAGAGTCGGGCCCGACCTCGGCGGGAAGCGCTTCGTACTCGGTTACGTCACGGTGTCGATTCAAGCTCTCTATATCCTTTCCACATGTATAGGTCTATTTCGTATTCTTTGTTATTTCCTTCTCGATGTGTGTCAATGGTGTGATTTTCGGGATGCGACTTGATGGCGGGGATCTGCCGTATAGCGAATACATTGTCGGGCGTTTCTTGATATGAGATGGTGGAGAGGAGGCGGGCGGCTGCTTGAGGCTGCGAGGCCCTGCGAGGCAGCGTTAGCCGTGATGAGGCCGCTACGAAGGAAGGCCGGGCTTTGGAGGTGTGGCCGAGGTGAGGAAGGCGCGAGAGGAGGCGGCGGGTGTGGCGTCGGCCGTGGGCGGCGAAGAAGCTCGGCGAAGAAGAGTGCCTGTTTGGCGGGCGGGGCGATGTTGAAGGCCTTTGCCGGTGAGCTCATCGAATCGAGACCTTCTCCGCCTTCCTCTCGGACTGGTGCCGTGCTTGGGGCCGGTGGTGTCAGAGCCACACAGAGAAGTTGGCGGCGAGATGCGGCTTGACAGGTCGGGGCTTCTTTGGGTCGAGGTTGATCCCGGCGTAGCGAAGGACTACGCTCGCATGATTGCGGCGAGGTCCTTCCCTTCTTTGGAGACCTTGGCGGCCTCACTTCTCACGGCGGCGGGCCGTCTCCCGTCTGAGGAGGATGAAGATGCGGGCTTGGGAACTCCTTCTGAAGTCTGTTGAGGCGGCGCTAGGCGAGCTCAGTCTTCCTCTAGTGAGCCCCCAAGAGGTTGGTCGGTGGACCTTTTTAATAGGTTTGACCGTCGGGGCATTAGGATCCAGAGTTTTTACAAACTCCCACTTTGTGAATAATAAATACATCTTTTGAAATGAATGTGTTGTCTCTTGTTTTGCTTTTCGTCTTCTCAATACATTGGGCTAGATCACGATCTTTTGACCAAGTTAAAGAGGTCAGGTGCCGCACTAAGAAGGATGAGGAGATGGTGTTACGGAGGGCCGTTACTGCGGTGACTCGGACCTTGCATAGCATGGATAGTCTAGTCGGCTGGGGTCGGCGACGCAGCATCGCCAGGCCAGGTGAAAAAGCATCTTGGTGGCTAAGCGGGTGA
This sequence comes from Salvia rosmarinus, assembly GCA_036937905.1. Taxonomy (NCBI): domain Eukaryota; kingdom Viridiplantae; phylum Streptophyta; class Magnoliopsida; order Lamiales; family Lamiaceae; genus Salvia; species Salvia rosmarinus. The sequence goes on from JAODLM010000726.1 coordinate 218,891, forward strand.
CCAGCGCCTACGGCGAGCGAAGCCTTAAAGGCGAGTATTCATCTCGAGGTCGAGGGTGGATGTCTCTGCGGCGGCCTTCAGGCGCTTGATACAATGTGAAAAACGACTTGGTGGCGCTTGAGAGTTGGCGCGGGTCTCGAAGAGCACCGAATATGAGGCGGTGATTCACGATGCGGTGGTATCGCCATATCCGAAGCGAGAATGGCCAAGACTCAACTCTTGTTAGGCGAAGGCATGGTACTAAGGGACGAGGAGGGCCCAATAGTAGGAGTTTAAAGATTGCCTTGATGGTGGTCAAATGCCTCTAGCTTTATGAGATCGTCATAGCGGCGTATGCACGAGCCCATGATCACGCCCGGCCGGCGTGAGAATTGAAGAAGTCGGGTGGGCGGCGGCTATATGGACCACGTTGGTGCTCAGGCTAATGGGTTCGAGATATGTGAAATCTCGTCTAGTGGTGGGCCCCATCTTGGTGTTGGCGAGGAAGGATGTCGGTCGGGGATGAGGTCGTAGCTTGGCGGGGCGGCGGTCGAGGCGGGGAGTTCGACCTCGGCGGGGGTATCCACCGGGTCGGGGCACCTCTGTGCTATTCAAAAGCCCACAGGTAGGCCGTGGCGGCGCCGACCTCGTTAGCGGGTGGAAGGTCTTGAGTTCATCCGGGTATTCATCAGCCGACCGGAGATTTTGTTTCGAGCTGGTGTAGCCGGTGATTCTTGGCGGTGCTGCTCGAAAACCAGTGATATGTATATATGTGACCCGAGTTCCCAGTACGGATCATAGGGATCGTCACTGGTATGATAAGTGCAGCGGATATATATATAATTTAAACCAATACGATTAATCTATCAATTGCAAATAAATGCATAGGCGAAAGGAATACAACGTATCGGTACAAACTCGAGTCGAGAAAGACTTGCCAAAAGGTTCCATGTTCAGTCTAACTTGATCGGGCAATTCGAGGCAGTGCGACCTCCGATTCGATAAGATATGAAAGCGGTCATAATCGGCGAGATACCAACAAAACATCGAGTTTGGCGGCAAATAAGCGTGTGAACATACATATGACGATGCATGCTCAAGGTTAGAAATCCTTTCAAAATAACAACAAAACCAATACCACTCGGCACCTTTCGCACCCGTCATCAATCATTGCTCAACACGCACATCAAAAGCGAGATGCGGGGCTAAGTACAAAAGTACTCGGTGGACTTATTGCGAAAACATTTTCTTTATAAAGTTATTGAGCGCCGCAATAGCACATGGGGTTTTAGTTGAAAAGACCCGTACATCAAACATTTTATCGTTTTCCAAAGTGTCCGTGGACTATTTCAACCACGTTGTTCCATATCATTAATTCGTTCATCATTCATTCGTTCATTCATTCGCGCACTATGGGTGGCCACCTACACATAGTCGCCGTGACCGTCGAGGTAGCTAACCTTAACACACGGTCTGCGTGTACACAATCCGAGTTAGTCCTCAACTAAGTCGGATCGATCGTTACCACTTTTTAGCGTTGGTGGACGACTCGTTCACATACCACATTGGATATATCAATCGATTCTCGTCCCACATTTGGACAAACCAACCTCGAGATATGGACACAACAAAACATAAATATTTGGCGATCGATAACGGTTCATGCGATAATATTTCATAAAGCTTTTGTAAATCATGCTTTGAGTTATGCATAATCATTTTGTTTGAAAAGCCCACCTCAAAATTGTCCTTCTTGGAGTACTTGCTAGCGATCCTCTGTTGTTTTTTTCGTCCATCTTGGACCATATCAGCATGAAATATGATTTAGTATGTCGTTAAACTTCTTCGAGAAGTATCATTAAGATTCGACAACTCGATATCTTTTAAGTCTTTGGGTTTTAGGATTTTCGTCATCGATATGACTTAATTAACATTTATATATGCGTCTATTAGGTTAGTCTCGTCATAGCGATAGATGACACTTGACGTTGCATTCTTCCTTCCATCGATGTTTCTCCACGTCGTTTCGTATAATTTATGAATCTTAAGTTCTTAACTAATATTAGTGGTTTGTTAGCAGCGTATCAGCGTTTTCGAGTTCAATCCTCATTCGTTACTAACATTTCCTCGGCGTTTTCTCGCCTCGCACGTCCGCATATTCTATCGAGAGAAACTCATATCTATAGTACACAATCAATAAGAGTTTCCTATAAATCAATCGCCTCTAACAAGTGTTCTATAAATTAAAGTTGATTAAATAATATTTTATAAGCATCTACTTGACATAATCAACTCATTACTTAATTAAATCCTAATTTAATTAAGTAAATCCATAATTAAATATTAATTAATTGGATCAATTTAAAAGTCTAATAATATTTGATTAATCAATCAAATTAATTTAATTAATCTTAGATATCCACTAATTAGGATTTATTTCCAATCACGCCTTTGTAACAATGACATAAAGTCTATCTAGTTCGTAATAAATCACTAAAAAAACAATACTCCTCAAATTATCCTTTAACATAATTAATTAATTATATTATTCATTTCTAAAAATTAGACTTTATTCATCTAATGGATTTAATTAATTCACTCTAAATAATTGATATTTAGATTATTGTTTAATTAATAAAAAAAACTCAAATTTAATTACCTAAATTAAATCTCATATTTAATAGTATATATAATTTATTTAATCCTTAATTTAATTTAATGGATTCTAAGTAATTAATTGAGTCGATTATCCATTTATATACTTAGCCCACATTTAAAATAAGTCTAAGCTATCATTAATTTAATTAAATGCCCTTAATTAATTGAGAGCCCGTATCATTTTACTTAAAGCCCATAGCTTATTCTATTATTTTGGTCCATTTATCATGTATTCGAGGCCGTCCTTTTTCTTTTCTCGTGACAACATTAGGCCCAAACCATTTAATATTTTACGCCCATGAAAATAAGCCCAAATTTTAAACTCATATGTATTACATTCGATTGACAAATAAGAGCCCAAACTAATTAATATTTTGGCCCATGGAAATAAGACCAACACAATTAAATGTAAAAACCTACTATCTAACCATTACTTCTCTCTTCTTTCTCTCGTCTCTCATCCATGCAGCGCACACGAGACACACACTGTCGTCGCCTCCTCTCCGGCCCGGCCACGTCGCCATCGACGACAGCGCCACCATCGTGCCTTCACTCTCTCTCTCTCGTTGATGGATCGCCTTGCGCGCGTGTGTTGTTGCCGCCTTCTTCCATTGGTCACGTTGCCGTCGGCGAGCAGCGCCGCCCGACGACCAGCGCCTCCTCTCTTCTCTTTCTCGTTCCTTTTTCTTTCTCGCGTTTCACGCACATCGCGAGATCTCATCTCTCTCGTGTTTCCACCACACGCGCGCGCTGCAGTAGCGTCTGCGGCGTCTTGCCGTCGGATCGTCTCGGCGTCGTCGGATCACGCGCACACACGCAATTTGTGGATCTTCGCTTTTCTAATTTTGTTTGTACATAATTTATTTCTAACATTTTCCTTCTTCCACAATTTTGCGGGGCTGCGCGTCCGTCCTCGGTCAGCGGTGATAGCGCTTGTTGTTGTCGCTCGGTTGGATTTACGGCGTCGTGCCTCGCTGCTCCGGCCACCTTTGCTTGACCACGGCGGGCGTTCGACGATCGAGCACTTAATGGCTCGGTCAAACACTATAGTTCTATGTTCGATAGCATTTCTTATGCATTTGAAAATTATTGAAACTAATATTTGTTTATGCATTTACGTTCTTAGATTATGTAATAGGAATGAATAAAAATTGTAGTAGAGAAAACACATATTTGCTTTGTTGTTTGGATATTGTAAGAAGATGAAAGATGAGAGAAACAAGTTCTTACATTTTGGTTGGTTCTCTTGAATTCTTTGTGGCGGGGTTCAAAGTGGAGAAATGTGGTTTGATTTGTAAAACATGAGAGGAAGTAGTGTAGGAAAATTGTGTTCTTTGCAAAGGTCGTCATAGGATCACTTTAGGGTGAAATGATGAGTATTTAAGGAAAAGGTAGAGTAATGTAGGGTAAAGTGGAATATTTTGGGGAATAAAAATGATGTGGTTTGACTAGATAATTTATCGATATAAAATATTTGGTTCGACTTATAAGCGTATTAGATTCTTGACATTCGTTTAAATTTTCTTTTAGAAATAAAATGAAAGCGTCGACAATTATAAAATTTAATAGTCGTTCTAAATTTAAATCTTGATTTAGCTAAAGAAATTAATAATCGAAGTTTAAAATTCTCGGGGTATTACATACCATCCCTTAAAAAATTTAGTCGAAATTTGCTAACAGGAAAAGATAAGGGTATTCTCATAATAACGATTCTAATTCCCAGTTGTTTCTTTGTCTATTATTAATGCCATAGGACTTTTCTCTTGGTATTTTCTTGTTCTTTTGTTTTTGGATATGTCGGTCCAAAATTCTCGTAGATAATTCTACATAACTCATATTGTCATCGAGGACAATATCGCGGTGATATTACATGGTAGGGTCGTATATGTACTTTCTAAGTTGTGAAATGTGGAACACATTGTACACGTTCCCAAAACTTGGCGGAAATGTCGGTTTATGCGTTGTTGGACATATCCTTTAATATTCCATAGGGTCCTCTGAAACATGGTCGTAGTTTCTTTTTTTTGATTTGAATTTCATGATTCCTTTTAAGGAAAATCTTGAAAACTTTATTTCTCACGTCAAATATATGGTACATCTCGGCGTTTGTCGTCGACTTCTGTCGATCTTAGGTTTCTTTGATCCGTTGGCGGATCATTGTACAATCTCAATCATTTCTTCTATAAAGTCGGTCTTATATCCTTCTCTCTCCCACTTTATCGGTAAAGTGGTGATCGATATTTTTTTGTAAAGCGTTTAAATGCGGGGCTATTCTAATAGTTGCTTGATAGCGTGGTTGTCTGCGAATTCCACAAGTGGTAACACTTGTTCCCAACTTCTCTCTATCGAGAACAACGGTTCTCAACATGTCTTCAGCGTTTGAATGGTCCTCTCGGATTGTCTATCCGTTTGTGGGTGAAGCAGCGGTACTAAATTACAATTGAGTTCTCGATTCCCTTTTTCGCTCGTCCGAATGGATAATTGAATCTCTATCGAGACTTGATAATCTTTAGAACTCCTTGCAAACTTATAATTTCTCGAATGTACAATTGTACTAATATACGATCCATATATTATTAGAATCCGTAAAATCGCGTCCTCGGTCGAATGATCGATGATAATCGATTAGCGGTATTTTCTTTTTAGTGATTGGGTAGCCGATAATAAAATCCATGGCTATATCTTCCCATTTCTATTACGGTATGTCCAACAATTGTAGGGTTCCATACGATCATTTGGCGAGTGTTTTCACTTGTTGACACGTCGAACAACGTTTCTGACGAAGCTACGTCTCGTTCATTCCATCTACTTCAAAATTTTCTCTTTGAAATCTTGGTACCTTTTGGAGCTTCGAGGGTGTATAGTGCAAGGCGTCTCATGGGCTTCTCTCGAGATCTCGCTCTTAAGCTCTTAGTCTTTTAGAAAATACACACTCTCTCATCATATAGCAAAACATCATATGTTGCTATTCTAAAATTCTTGTGGTCATTATTCTTGATTTTGGCTGCCTTGCTCCAGGTTTATTGCTCTTCTTACGAGCTTCCAAGATTCGAGCTCTTAAATGCGGGATTGCAATCAACGTTGCAATCTGACCTTCTATCGTCTCGGTGGCTCTATAACTTTGATATTAATCCTCACGAAATTCATTTATAAGCATCTTCTCGTGGTGAGGCATCCCAAACGATATTTGCGACTCGCGACATCATTACATCATTATCATTGCACGGGTGATAATTGATACCACGATCGTGTCGTTCACTAGTCTAACCATCTCGTTGTTTCATGTTAAGATCTTTACGCTCGAAGAAATACTTGAGGCTTTTATGGTGGGTATAGATCTCACGTCTAACTCCAAATCTTTAAGGCATGTCGACCGCTATTAATTCGGTCGTGCGTAGGATAGTTCAACTCGTGTAGGCGTAATTGCGCTTGAAGCATGGGCGATAACTATGCCTCTTGCATCGAACACATCTAATCCATTCTTGAAAGTGTGCGTATAGATCGTGTACTCCTTATACGCTTGGTCTTTGCGATGCAGGTGTTGTTGTCGACAACTCCTTCAATCTCTGGAAACTAGTCTCACACTCGGCGGTCAGTGTACTTGATTCCTTTTCTCAACAATTGGGTCGTGAGTCGGGCTATCGTTGAAAATCCTTGATAAATTTTCGATAGTAGCCAGACAAATCCTAAACTCAATTTCATTCGGTTTCTTTGAAATTCCATTCTCGGTGTATCGATTTTCGAGGTCTACTTTGATTCCGGCGGACACGATGTGACTAAGAATGTCACCGCTTAACAAAACTCACACTTGCTAAACTTGGCGAATAGTTGCTATTGCCTCAACTTTTGCACACCGGTCCTCAAGTGCTCTTACGTGGTCTTGGTTATTCTTGGAATATATTAGGATATAGTCTCGAATACTAAGACAAATTTATCTAAAATACGGTTGAAATACCCTATTCATGATATCCATAAATCTTGCGGACATTTGTAAGTCGAAGAACTTAACGATGAATTTAAAATGACCTTACCTTATACGGAAAACCGTTTTAGGTAAATCTTGAGTCAAATCCTTAGTTGATGATATCCGACAAGTCTATCTTCAAAAGACTCTGCTCCCTTAAACTTGATCAAGCGGATCGTCGATCGGGGTAAGGATATTTATTCTTTTAGAGTTATCTTGTTTAACTCTCGATACTCTAAACACGTTTTAGGTGTACCATCGTTTTCTTCACAAAATGATAGGTGCTCTCTATGGAGATACACCGTGTCTAATGAACTTAACTCGAGAGTTCTTGTAGTTGGATCTTCAATTCCTCAAGTTCATTCGGTGTCATCGGTATGGGGCCTTCAACACGGTGCGGAACACAGTTCGAGATCGATTATGGACTCGATCTATCAGTCGGTGGTAATCGGTGGTTAAATACGAAAAAACATTGGAATATTCTCTCACAATCGGAATATCTTCTATCATTCTCTCATTCGATCTTATCACGGAGATAGACAAGGTAGGCGTGGTTCTGTCATCTGTTCGACAATGTCCTTGTTTATAGCGACTATTATTGGGACTCTTCTTCCCATGTTGATCCGTGAAACTCTATAGGTTTCTTTCAGAAATGTTGGAAAGAAATCATCATTTCATTATGAGGATAGTTGCACTATGTTCGGTTAACCAATCCATCTCTAGGATTATATCTACATCTATCATAGGTATGGCGTGAAGATTATCGTCATGACACAGTAAACCTAGTCGATTTCTAGGTTTGAGCATGTGTGGAGTTCTGGTTCTTATGCCTCCTCTTGGAGAAGAAATTCTCATGATTTGTTCGGTAGCGTTTAGGATCGATCCTAAGTTCTCTCGCATGCTTGACAATAAAAGAATCTGGCGCCCGATGTCAAGCAGTGGGATAATAGGTAATTGGAGTAGTATTCTCATACTTTCCAAGTTTCCTTGATTCATTAATGACTCCTGCGGAAATTCCTTTTCGGTTGAGGCGTTGGCACTAATTCTTTGAGGCGGTTCTTTATTCTTGATGATGGTGTTATCGTTCTTCTTCTTCTTGATCCTTCTTTTTGGTGTCATTTTGCTTATTCTTGGTATTGTTTTGCATGTTGTCTTCATTAGTTTATCCATTTATGCCGTTAGTTCGTTTATTATTTATCGTTTGGACTTACTTGGTTCGTTTCAATGTTTTACAGAAAATTGGCATTAAATAGGATGAAATAGATCTACAAGGATCAAGTATAATGAAGAACATCGCGATAGGGTTCATAAGCGGCGGATCTAATCGGAGTTCGGGCGAGGAGAGCGAGGCAATTGTTGAAGTCGCGCCGCGCCCGTCGCATAGCCGAACATCCCGGCGCACACCGCGCCCGCCGCGCGCCGGCGCCTCCGTCCGCGCCGCGCGCGCGAGAGCGGCTCACTCCGAGCGCGCGTTCCCAATTTCCCTCGCGCTCGGAGTGAACGCCGGCTCGCCCGCGCACCTCCGCCCGCGCGCCTCGCCCACGCCCGCGCGCCCGCCCGCGCGCCTCGCCCGCTCATCCCGCCGCCCGGCCCGGTTCCTCCGGCGCGTTTCAATTACCTCGCGTTTGGGTGAGCGCTGCTCACCTCTCTGCGTCGCTCACCGCTCGCCCTCTCGCGCGCCTCGCTCGCCCTCACGCGCGCCGCCGCCTCTGGCGGCGCTCATTTCAGCCGGCTCGATGCCCGTATATATCGTTTTTAGGTTATTTACGGGTTGAATTTCGTTTTTGATTTTCTCTCGGCGTCGTGGGCATTCTTCAATTTGTTACAATTCGGACATTGATTCACGTTGGTACTCTATTTCTTTATGAATTCTAGCAGCATGATTATTTGATTCTGATTCTAGCAATATCGGTGTGTTATTTTGGATTGGATTGAAAGTAATTTCTCGATTATTTGGTCCATTGTTCTTGATCGTTTCGTTTACGTATTGATTTATCTGCTTCGTTTAATTCTGTTCTTGTTGGGTTCTTGATTAGTTCTTGCTTTCGGCTTTAATTATTTGAATTTTATGCAGTGGAGTTGAACTTCGGTTCATGATTAATCGTTCTTCGTTGAATCTCATCGTTTCTTGCTTGGAGAATTTATTTAATTTCTTTTGATTTGTTTCTGATTCCGTGTTTAGTAGTTTATCATCTAGGGTTTGACAACCCCTAGTTTAGATCTATCGCTTAATTAGTTTAGCTCGGGATTGACAAACCACGGCTTAGGTTCTTGTTTGATTCTCGTATTTGAATTCTCGTATGTCTCAAAACTTCGTGTTGGTATTAGAGTGTTTAGGATTTAATCGTTTTACGTGATCATCTGAACATTAGGCCGGTTAAGTTTTCCTTGAGAGGCGACTAGGGTTAGCTTTCCTACTATAACACCTAAATGCGATTGCGAGTCGATTGAAAGTATACTTTTGGTTGAACAACTCATTTGTTGTTGTTGTTGGAGTTAGCGATATTATTCTTGCGGTTATACGCCATTATTGTTGTTATTCTTTGTCATAGTCGATATAATTGTTGATTATTGGAAATCTTGGACGGGGGTTTGTTCTTTGGAGCAGTTGATCTTGGATAAGCGGTTTATTGGACTCGATTCGGTACATTGGGATGGCCATTCTCGTTGGCGTATCCACGGGCGATCCTTGGGTAGTGACCCTACGGACACATTTGAAACATTCATCATTTGTGAACATATAGACTCTTTTGTGACTCCCATGGCATTTAGGGCATCGGGGAAGTTTCACGAATATCTAGTTTCCTCCACAGAGCGGGTACTATAGTGCGCCCATTATCTTATTAGTGCTAGATGGCACATTACTCCTGTCATGGCCTCGTCTTGGGCGACCGGCGTTGGATCATTGTCCTTGGTGGGGTCCTTCCCCTCCTCTTTCACGATCTCCTTGGTGATTCGGTGGATGTCTGCGATAATCTTATCCTCGTGCAGGTAGCCTTAATGCCCGATGCTCATTAAGGACCTCACGATGGGTCGATTTCCATGACCGATTAGTGACACTCGATCTCATGATAGAGTGATGCAACCTAAAGTTCGTTGATTCCGACTTGGTTCGTGTTCTCGATGAACCAATTCTGACTCGACAAGCGGTTAAATTTTCAGCCTATATAAAGGCTTGTAAACTCACGAAATATTAAGTTTTGATTTCAAATATATTAATGAGTTTTATTCTCTTGAAGAGCTCTTCGTTTTCACATTTGATTCTAGGTTAGGCATTAGCGTCAATTTCAAGCGGTTGGCGAGGATCGTATCATGGAGTCTCTTCGAACTTCTCCGTTCTCTTCTCGTCGATGTCGAACAACTAAAGCGCATCTGCGACATCTCGCGAGATGCTGCAGTCGTAACTTTGTGACCGTGGTCTTTCCTTATCGTAAATTGTAGTTCATCTTACGGTAGCTCTTAGGAATGTACTTCTCGTACACTTTCTCCTTGAACTCTTCCCAGGTGTAAGCTTCTAGTTCCTATCCATATAAGGTCTTTCTTTTAGTCTCTCACCAGAAGTCAGCGGCACTAATCATTTGCAAAGCAACGCATGACAAGCGTTCTTGATAGGTGCAGTGAAGGAATTCAAAGATTCGTTCTAACGTGCGAATCCATAGTTCCGTATCCACGAGATTCTCAATCCCGTTGAAAATTGGCAGATTCTGTCTAAGGAATAGCTCCTCAATCCTTATTGCCGGTAGTGATGGTAGAGGGATGTCCTCTCTTTTAGCGTTACATCGCGGTTTTCCTTCTCGACAGTATTCTATCATTCTTAAATATACGCAATCAAATATCTTCTTATATCATCCATCAGGATCATACATATCTTAGCGCGATATGTATATATAATCCAACATGTAAGTATAGCACATCGTCGAACATCATATAATACGACATCAAAATCAGTGGCTCTTAATGAGCTATCATTATCAAAACAAATGCCTCTACGAGGACTTTCATCAGCGTTTTTGAGATTTACAAAATGGGGCCAGGTACGGAGTATGATGCTCCAAAAGCTAATATCAATATCACTCCACGTACCTAGTCACGGTGCGTACAAAATATAAACGCTACCGAAGTCATCAAAATATAGGTTCATGTCGGAATGACTCATCATTTCCGCATGCATCACAAGACATACAAAAGTATATGAACAAAACACTATCTAGTCTTAATAACTAGATCCATAATCATTCGGGGTGTAAATAGGGCTCATCGTGTTGGAGTCAGAACTGGGAGTATGGGTAATATCAATTTTCTCCATCTCATTATCAGCAGGCAGGTCCTTCTCAGGATCCTCCTCTGGGTCCTACTTCTTTTTTACCTCATCATTGAATGTGGGACTCACGGTTTCTCGAATTCAAATAACTCTAGCTTCTTCCATAGCGATTAGGTGTCGGTGGACCTCAGCCATGATCTCCTTATAGGCATTGACTGAAAATTGAGAAGCGGCAAGATGGCACAAGCTTCTCTCACGGTGCATACGGTTAGGCCACGTGAATCGTCAATCTCTACAGTATCGTGGGACATAGGTCCGTACAGGGTGGTCATTGAACTGGGGAAACGTCGGTAGGTAGAGGTGATTACTGACATGGATTGATTGATAGCGATGGTGCAGGCGAGCAATGGCGGGGATGGAATCCCTGCGGTGGTAGGGCCAGGAAGGTGAGTTGTCGGGGGCGAGAAGATCCGACCTCGAATATGTTCTATCACGGCCAGTAAGAATGCAAATCCATTAGATGCTAAACAAGGCATCTCGGATGGTGCCACTCGAGTTCTCATCACGCTAGGTATATTCTCGCTCGGGGAGATCGGTCCACAAGATGCGACTCCTTATACCATGAATACGTAATCGGTGGTTGATGGAGCAGGGTAAGTCTACCTCGAGATCGAAGCTCTCTCGGCGTCGATGGATGAAATGCCGATATCTCACGGGCATATCCACTTGATCGGATGGCGGTCTACATGACGATCGAAGTACACGTCGTAGTATGATGTACCACGTCCATGTACAATAGCTAGTGATGCGAAGTGAGCTAAAAACTCACGGCGTCGTCTCCGCCGATACATCAGTAGGAATATACAACTTCACCGGGGTGGCTCTACGGGATAAAGGACTCTGAGTCGAAAAATCGTTCAAACCACAATCTTATATCATATATTCCTAAGTTCTTATGAAACTATTTTCATAATTTGGTATCTGGAAAAAGCGTATGGTCTCTTAGATGAAACGGACATTGATATCTAGCCGGTAAAAGGCTAAGTGGTCATCATTTCTCATTGGTTATGAATCCTTTATTTCCATTCGAATCATAACATTCGATCATATGTGTTCCATGATACTCTAAATTCATTTTTTTATATACATACTTTCTTAACGTTATGCTTTGATTAACGTTATCGCTACGATAGAAATAGCATGTATAGTGTTGAAATTTCTTCGGCGTAGAGAGGTTGGGACTCGTAACGATGCGAACCTCGGTTAAACAATCGCTTCGTCATCGTAGAGTTATTGCATTCTCATCATCAAATCCGTTCGGATGAGATTCTTATAATTTCGATGTTCTTGTTCTTGTAGTATTCCGTTCAATCGGGGACACCTTATGTTCTCATACTAAGTTCGTGAAAAAGGGATCATGCGTCTTAAGTACATGTTCTCATGGAAACATACTCATTTATATTATGCCTCTAACATGCTTTGCATATAGGAGTAAACACAACTCATAACATATATCAATCAACAAATATTCTCATATCATTACTTTATCAATCTCCCAGAGTTTTCAACTCTTTTCAACTTAACAATCAATTATTTTGAAAATAACTTTTCAATGTCAATCATTCATTTTATTTTTTATTTTTTATTTTTTTTCAAAATCCTTGGAACAACAATTCCATTTGAAATTCGAGACTTTTCTACTGAACATATTTCAACTTCGACACAATGCGACTTTTGTAAGTCCATTTCACATTCATAAACTTCCTTCATTTCAAAACAACTTTCGGTTGAAATAGTTACCTTCTTCCTCGTTGAGCGGGGCGATGATGGAGTGCGATGCGGTGGTAGTCGAACACAAATAGTTTGAAGACTCGATTTTTCAATTTAAGATCGAGGAAAGCGTTCGAATACCAGAGTTTCAATACTCGACTTTCGACTTAGGATTCGAGGAAATGGTTTCTAGAGTTCGGGGCGAACAAAAGCTCGATACCACTGTGAAGACCGGACTTCCCAGTATGCGGATCATATGGATGCGTCCTTTGGTATGATAAGTGCAGCGGATATATATAATTTAAACCAATCGATTAATCTATCAATTGCAAATAAATGCATAGGCGAAAGGAATACCTTTGTATCGGTACAAACTCGAGTCGAGAAAGACTTGCCAAAAGGTTCCATGTTGAGTCTAGCTTGATCGGCGCAATTCGAGGAGCAGTGCGACCTCGGGTTCAATCGATATGAAGCGGTCATAATCGGCGGATACCAACAAAACATCGAGATTGGCGGCAAATAAGCGTGTGAACATACATATGGCGATGCATGCTCAAGGTTCTAAAATCCTTTCAAAATAACAACAAAACCAATACCACTCGGCACCTCGCACCCGTCGTCAATCATTGCTCAGCACGCGCATCAAAAGCGAGATGCGGGGCTAAGTACAAAAGTACTCGGTGGACTCATTGCGAAAACATTTTCTTTATAAAAGTTATTGAGCGCCCGCAATAGCACATGGGGTTTTAGTTGGAAAGACCCATGCTTATCAAACATTTATCGTTTTCCAAAGTGTCGGCGGACTATTTCGTCCACGTTGTTCCATATCGGTAATTCATTCATCATTCATTCGTTCGTTCATTCGCGCACTATGGGTGGCCACCTACACATAGTCGCCGTGACGATCGAGGTAGCTAACCTTAACACCACGGTCTGCGTGTACACAATCCGAGTTAGTCCTCCAACTAAGTCGGATCCGATCGTTACCACTTTTAACGTTGGTGGACCAACTCGTTCCACATACCACATTGGATATATCAATCAATTCTCGTCCCACATTTGAACAAACCAACCTCGGATATGGACAAAACAAAACAAAACATAAATATTTGGCGATCGATAACGGTTCATGCGATAATATTTCATAAAACTTTTGTAAATCATGCTTTGAGTTATGCGTAATCATTTTGTTTGAGAAAAGCCCACCTCGAAATTGCCCTTCTTGGAGTGCGTGCTGCGATCCTCTGTTGTTTTGTTTCGTCCATTTGGACCTTATCATATGAAATATGATTTAGTATGTCATTCGACTTCTTTCGAGAGTATCATTAGATTCGACAACTCGATATCTTTTAAGTCTTTGGGTTTTAGGATTTTCGTCATCGATATGACTTAATTAACATTTATATGTCGTCTATTAGGTTAGATCTCGTCATAGCGATAGATGACACTTGACGTTGCATTCTTCCTTCCATCGATGTTTCTCCGCGTCGTTTCGTATAATTTATGAATCTTAAGTTCTTAACTAATATTAAATGGTTTGTTAGCAGCGTATCTGTAGGGATGACATATGTCAGCCCTTGCCAGAGGATCTATCTTGGATATTTAATTCACCATACATTGATTATAAACCTAGCATGCGTCTATTTAATGAATTGCAACACGTAGGGGTTTTCTCGTGTTTACCTTTAGATCTGTCGGGTCGATCGAGCGGGATGAGCGGATCGAGCGGAGACGGACTCGTGCTTTGACCTTACGGGTGTATCCGGTTGCCCAATCTCGATGTCGGTGAGGATGATCTATGGAGAATGCTTGGAAAATCACCCAATGCTCTCTATAAAGCTCTCGAAAATTCTCACAAGAAAGGCTTGTAATTCTCAAAAATAGTGTAGGATTAATGAGCATTGACCTAGACTTTATCTCTTACCATATATTTATAATGCATTACCATAATCCCATAAGGAAAGGATCCATGCATATCCATAAATATAATAATATCCTTATAGGATAAAGAGAATAAAATCTTGCTATAGAGAGCAACATGGGGACGATTTTCTCAAGCTAAAGGGCTGGATGGGCCGACCGAGGATCAAATCTGAGGAATAAAGATGGGCCTCGAATAAATTAATTATCTTATGTTCGACCCGAACATAAATTAATTTATAAACATTTATTCATGCCACTAGAGAATAAATCTTGACTTACCCTTTATTGCGAAGGTGGTCGGGCTTGCACTTAGACATTCACAGTTCCGTGTTTAAGATATCGAGCGTCCATTAATTATTTATAGTATTACATTTGCTTAAAATAATTAATAGCTTTAATTCATAAGTAGTACCATTCGACCTTATTATTGTACTTGAGCTAACTCAACTGCGGGGTTTAGTACAATAAACCTTTTGAGCTCCTTAAGGGCGTCATCATCCTAGCGGATCGGTGACTCGTCTGAGATAACTAGCGTGACATCTGACACCGCCACCACCCGAATCGGAGAATCTTGGGTTAGAACATATAACCCTCACCCATAACAAGTCAAGTGATGGTCGACAACTCATACTCACCTAATACCTTATCGAGGTTTAGATCGTCGTAAGTCACGAGATCTTGGTTTTCACGGCGGTCGGATAGAAGAACACATCTCCTTGTGATCCTTGATCGTCGAGGCGATACCGGCATAGACAAGCAACTAAGTCAAGTCACTTCTTATCTATCTGCGGCTATCACTGACAACTCGTCCTCAAGTTGTCTCGGTGTGAAACTTTTATATCTCGTTAAACTTGACCAATCATACGGACTTACGTGATCTTCTACCTTGTATGATCTAACATATATGAGATAAGGGGACAGAGATATATGCAATCAAGTATTGATTCGGATAGGAGATTGTAATAGTGGTAACGAGGAAACATTGTATCTGCTCAGCCAAGCGCTTTCGATGTCTGAAATCGACAATCTCCACTTATACTAAAGCAAACTTTTAGTATACAATGTGTCTCTCTACTAACTATTACAAACAACCATCACTTTGCTTCTCCCACTTATACAAAGTTTCCTTTCTAAGTGGGTGCCATCAGCATAATCGAGTCCTCTAACGTGTCCATCGTAGACTTTTGCGGCGGGATCTTCGTGAATGGATCTGCTAGATTTGCCGGCGTATCAATCTTTTCAATCGACCACGTCGCCTCGTCTAACGATTTCTCGTATGACATGGTACTTTCTCTATGTGTTTGAGTGCGCCTTGTGGGTCCGTGGTTCCTTGAGTTTGCCACTTTTGAGTTATCACGATGAACTATGATACTCTTGGGCGAACCGGTACCACGCCTAGATCCGTGGTGGTTCTTGAACCATCTGACCTCATTAGAAGCCTCAGAGATCGGCTACATATTAGAACTTCCATGGTAGAGTCCATAATGCATCATTTGCTTTGCACTCACTTGAGATCTGGCTCCACCTCCCAAGGTAAACACATGGCAGGGTTGACTTTTTCTCATCACGGTCGACTTGGAAATCCAGTGCATATAACCCAAGGCATTAGACCATCTGCATGGTAAACTAGCCTATAATCTCGAGTCCTTTTCGGTGCTTGGTATATGCTTCTTGCGATCGATGAGCTTGTCGAGGTTAGGCGATATCTAGCTACTATGCTACCGCATAGCGAGATATCGGGCATCGTGCATAGCATTGCGTACATGAGACTTCCTCACGGCGAGCGTGGGAACTTGTCTCATTCCTCTATCTCGCTGCGGTCATAGGTGATTGCGTCTTGAATAAAGGCGCCATATGCGAAGGTAGCAATCCTTTCTTGGCGGTGCGTACTAAAAGCAGTAATCACGGTGTCGATGTAAGGCGCTGAGATAAGCTCGACATTTTCTTCTTGCGATCTCGGTAAACCTTGATCCCGAGATATGCTGCTGCATCTCTAAGTCTTTCATTTGAAAGCGATCGGATAACCAACTCTTTACGTCGATATGACTTCACGTTGTTGCCCGACTAGAAGGATGTCATCTACATAAAGTGCGAAATATCACATCACGTTGACATCTAACCGATACACACAACTCTCGCTAAGCAATGGGTAAATCCATGGGACTTGACCACCTCGTCAAAGCGTAAGTTCCATGTTGGGAGGCACCTTAAGTCCGTAAATGGACTTCTTAGCTTCCATACTAGATGCTCTTCACGCCGCCACATAACCTTGGGTTCTTTGTATATAGATGTCTCTACCTTATCATGGTAACAGTTTAGAAAAGCGGTTTAACATCCATTCGCCAAACCTCTAGGTTGAGTGGGCTGCTATGGCGGAAGAATTACGATGGACTTGAGCATTGCTACGGTGAAAAAGTCTCATCGAAATCGATTCCCTCGATCGAGAGTACCGCTTTCGCCACAAGCACGGCTTTAAAAGCGAAACCTCTCCATCGAATCTCTCTTCCTCTTGTATATCCACTTACACCTATGGCTTCCTTGCCATCGGTAGAGTGTCTTTCATATACATCCATGGCCGTTATGGACTCCGTTTCTAAGTCCGTAGCGGTGTGCCATGATCTTGCATCAATATCTTATATCGCCTCCTTGTATGTCCATGGGTCGATTATTGCTGTTCGTTTCACGGGACTAAATCAGAAGATTCACCCACGAACATAAATCGCTCGGGTTGATGAACAACCCTCCCACAACGACGGCGCTACGAGGCACATAGCGGCGGTGGGTGCGATAACTTGTGGTTCTCTAACTTGCACAACTTGCTGTGTAGGTACCACTTATGCGGTCGGTATCTCGGTGGAACTCGACCCACTTCAATTTCTTGAAGTGTCTCGTGTCGATCCTCCGCTAGACTCGACATCTCGTACCTTTGGCCCTGTCGGTGGTGGAATCGATCATCTTCTAATTCTTGAAGAATGATTTTAACTTTGGATTTATGATTTTTCATGTAGTCTCTTCTAAGAATCGAGCATTAGTGCTAATAATGACCTTCGATCCTTGGGACTATAGAATAAACCACCTTCCGTTCCTCTAGGATAGCGATAAGCGACGCTTGCGTCGGATCTAGCCTCCAACATCGTCGACCTTC
Source organism: Salvia rosmarinus (assembly GCA_036937905.1). Classification (NCBI taxonomy): domain Eukaryota; kingdom Viridiplantae; phylum Streptophyta; class Magnoliopsida; order Lamiales; family Lamiaceae; genus Salvia; species Salvia rosmarinus. The sequence goes on from JAODLM010000726.1 coordinate 236,591, forward strand.
TTGTTCGGCACATGTCTTTGGGCCCTTATATCATATGTGGCTTAAGCGGCTTCGCCCAAACCACAACTCGAAGGGTCTTTCGGTGACTTGGATGGTACTAGATTCAGCAAGTATGCCGCCGTTTCTAAGGTATACCCCGAATGAAATAGGCAATGTAGCATAACTCGTCATAGATCTAACCATTTCAAAAGAGTCTGTTCTTGGCTCGACACACCATTTCTTTGTGGTGTGCCGGTGAAGTGCCACAGGATGTAATCCCACACTTCACTAGATAGTCCATAAACTCGTTCTTGAGGTATTAGCCACATGATCGAGCAGATGACTTGATACTCTTACCAAGCTTCTCTCACTTGGCCTTGAACTCTTTGAATTTCTCAAAACATTCGGACTTGCGGTGAAGCGGTATATGTATCCGTACCTTAGTGTCGTCGATGAAAGTGATAAAATACTCGTACCCTCCACGAGCTTGTGTGGACATTGGTCCACGAGTCGAAATGGACTAGCTCTAACATTTCTTTGGCTCTATAACCCTTCGCTTTGAAGGTGCAGTCGACATCTTACCTTCTATCTGAGGATTCGCGGTGGGAGCAGATGTAGTGAGATTACCCAGCGCTCCATTCTTAGCGGTCTTTGGATCCTATTTAGATTGATGTGACCTAGTCTAAGATGCCGAGAGAAAAGTGGTGTCATCTTCTTGAAGAAAACTTTCTCTTTTAGGGTTTGATGAAGAAGCGACATAGTTATAGGTATTATGTTTTGCGAGAAATAGTATAAGCGAATTATATAAAGTGCCAACCACGAGATAACCGTCATTTCTTATGATAGAAACACCACTATCAAAAATAACGAGAATATCCATGAGTAAATAATTTGAAAGCAGAAACAAGGTTAAAATCGAAAATCCGGCACATATAAAGCGTCTTTCAAAACTAAAGCTGTTTTCTCAAAACATAAAGTAACATCTCAAGCTGCAGCGGCCTCGACTTTCGCGCGTTGCCCATGGAATCGTTATCTCGCCATCAAGCGACTCCCTTGTCGCGGGAACCCACGCAGGTGTAACAAACATGATCGATTCGCGTATCTACTACCCAGAATGGGTAGAACAAGTCGCTAAACATGTTTCCGTTACTAAAGCAAATGGCGTACCTTGAGCCTTGAGCATAGGGCACTTGGCCTTCAATGCCCGTCTTACCGCGCAAGCACTTGCCGCTTCCTTTGGCTTCTTGAGCCTCCGGTGTGACCACGTTCTTGTTCCCATTACTCCCTTGTTTGCCTTGCCTCTTCCACCTTTGGTACCCTTTTCTTTTCCATTTTGCTTGAAAATTTTGGGCCCTTAGATGTGCTAGCAGAGCATGTGCTCCTTTTCCATAACTCCTTCATGACAACGAGATCATTAAACAGCTGACTAAGTGTAAACTCGGTCTTGCTCATGATCGCATTCAGCAGTTCTCAAAAGACTTGGGCGGTGTATTGAGGATGATATCGACCTTGGCTTCACGTCAATACCTCATCCCAGCGATCAAGACTATCCATGAGATGAGTCATGTGGGAGACATGTTCATGGACCGAACTTCCTTCTTCCATCTTACGCGCGAATTTCTCTCATTGTGTGGGCGGATTTGTCGATCCATTGCCCAAACTTACTCTCGAGACTTGACCAAATATCGATCGCGTCTACCATCGGCGATCTTTGCGGTACAAGCCTTTGGACATAGTAGTCATCATATAGCATTTAGCCATATTGTTTGACTTATTCCAAAGTCCTTGACTCTCATTGCTCGTTAGTCGATCGTCGATGAGGGCATCGGGTTTAGGAGTAGTGAGAACAAACATGTGTTCTTGGCGATAAGAACATATTCCATGTTTCGTTTCCACTCGATAAAATTTGGACGGATAATGGATTTTGTGCGAGCATATTGATAATCGGATAAGAGACATATCGAAAAGATAATGTAAACACGTAAGCATACGATCGCATATAATTACGTAACAATAATATTGTAACCTTTTGATAAAACAATATTAATTGAAACCTCCAATCGCCCGAGGAATCACACATGCAAAGCCAGCGTGTGGGCGTTTACATGAACCCCTCGACCGGACTAAAATATACCTTTTAGTCATTTAATTTCAATCCATATCAACTTAACCTTATGACAAATGAAATTAACGATTGGACCTTACTAGACCACATCACTATCGCGAAGAAGGGACTTGGCGGGAAGTTGTACTCGAGGTGATGTCTAAGCATTGACCACAATTTTAACGAGAGAATGAATTCTTAGAATTGGCATACTCGCTCGGACCATACAGCTTCCATTGAAATTCTTTTGTTATCTCGTTTATATCTATCCTAGAGAACTTATGATAATCGCACATACGAGCCAGCGTGTGGAAGTTTACATGAAACTCCCACTACTCGATAGATTTTAAAATGTTTTATTTAGAAATCTCATCTAACAAACTTATGATAAGCGGTGCAAGCAAGCCGCGCGTGTGGGCGTTTACTCACGGTCGTCTCGCTTTGTTTAGAGATCAAAAAGTGGAGGTGCGGACATTTTAATTAAAAATTAATATGTCGAGTTACTTGCTTAGTCTTTTTATTGAAAGGTTTGTCCATGCGGATCACGTAATCTAGCATGCTTTTCTATAGAACTCAACATGTAAAACATGCTTGCGAAATTCTAAAATATGCTTGATAAGCGTGATAAACCTAGCATGCTTACTATGCGCGTCAATTCGAAAAACACATAATGGTTTGATAACGTAATTTAAACATACATAGCATACTCTTGCATAATTTAAACATCCACGACATGCGATGAGCGATAAAAATAAAATAAAGCGTTAAGCCGTGGCCCTTTCGTGAAACACACTTTCAAGTCTAATCAATTACATAGAAAAGCAAAGTGCGAAATAAATCTGAAAGCAGACCTCGCGTGCAGACACGGACGGATTAAATCAAAAGCGGATTCGGGCGGATCGGTGGAGCGGGCGGATCGAACTGTCTGGAATCGGTGGAAGCAGTGCGGGCACGAAAATCGGTGCAGGCGGGTTTGGGCGGGTTGGCCGAAATGGTTTGGGCAGCGCTGAGGCCACGACCCGTCGCACGCCAATGACCATCCGCGCCCTATCTTGCGTCGCCCGGCTGCAGGAGCTCTGCGTGCGGCTACGAAGCGCTGATCGCCTGCCTGTTGTCGGCGCCACGGGACGTCTGCTAGTCGCTCGCCGGGTCGCCAGCTGCTTGAACAACACTTTCGCGTGCCCGTCGCGTGTCTCGCGCGCTGCCTCATGAGGATCGCTTCATGATCGCCGGCGGCGCAACCCGCCAGTGCGCCTGTGCCTGCCGAACTCGCTGCTCCCGTCATTGCCGCGTGACCGCAGCGTTCTTTGCCGAGTGGTCTCGGCCACTCGAGGTTCCTCGCGCAGATCGCGAGACGTTGGCCAGCGGACGGGCGGCGAGGTTTCGCGTGATAAGCGTCGCGCCCGCGTCGCTTTGCCGTGACCGCGCTACCGCGCGGCGCGTGACGTCGGTATTCAGCTTGCTTGCCACGTCCGGCCAGGCACTGCCGCCCGCCGCCGCCATGATGCCAGCGCTCGCGATCTTCCACCGACCCGCGAGGCTCGGTCGCTAAAGCTGTCGAGGGGACACCGCGTCTGTTTTCCGTCGTGTCGTCTTTCGTGCTTTAGTCTTCGTTCTTCTTTTACGGATGAGATTTACGGAAAAATAAATCTAATCTAACCACGGATTTTCGTGGTGAAAAACAAAACCAACAAAAACAAAAGCGAGCCACAATGAACAAAAATCCACAATTAATTAAGCGCGTAATAATCAAGCGTGAATTAATCCAGCGGGCGAATTACGATCGAGGCTCGATACCAATTGTAGGGATGACATGTGTCTAGCCGCGCCCGAGGATCTATCTTGGATATTTAATTCACCATACATTGATTATAAACCTAGCATGCGTCTATTTAATGAATTGCAACACGTGAGGGTTTTCTCGTGTTTACCTTTAGATCAGTCGGAATTCGATCGAGCGGGATGAGCGGATCGAGCGGAGCGGACTCGTGCTTTGACCTTACGGGTGTATCCGGTTGCCCAATCTCCAGCGTCGGTGAGGGCGATCTAGCTCTCGAAAATTCTCACAAGAAAACGCATAATTCTCGAAAATAGTGTAGGATTAATGAGCATTGACCTAGACTTTATCTCTTACCATATATTTATAATGCATTACCATAATCCCATAAGGAAAGGATCCATGCATATCCATAAATATAATAATATCCTTATAGGATAAAGAGAATAAAATCTTGCTATAGAGAGCAACATGGGGACCGATTTTTCTCAAGCTAAAGGGCACGGATGGGCCGACCAGGATCAAATCTGAGGAATAAAGATGGGCCTCAAATAAATTAATTATCTTATGTTCGACCCGAACATAAATTAATTTATAAACATTTATTCATGCCACTAGAGAATAAATCTTGACTTACCCTTTATTGCGAAGGTGAGTCGAGGCTTGCACTTAGACATTACAGTTCCGTATTTAAGATATCGAGCGTCCATTAATTATTTATAGTATTACATTGCTTAAAATAATTAATAGCTTTAATTCCTTAAGTAGTACCATTGACCTTATTATTGTACTTGAGCTAACTCGACTGCGGGGTTTAGTACAATAAACCTTTTGAGCTCATTAGGGGCGTCATCATCCTAGCGGATACGGTGACTCGTCTGAGATAACTAGCGTGACATCTGACACCGCCACCACCAGAATCGGAGAATCTTGGGTTAGAACTATATAACCCTACTTGTAACAAGTCAGTGATGGTCGACAACTCGTACTCACTAATACCTTATCGAGGGTTTAGATCATCGTAAGTCATGAGATCTTGGTTTTCGGACGGTCGGATAGAAGAACACATCTCACTGTGATCCTTGATACGTCGAGGCGTGCCGACATAGACAACAACTAAGTCGAGTCACTTCTTATCTATCTGCGACTATCACAGGCAACTCGTCCTCAAGTTGTCTCGGTGTGAAACTTTTATATCTCATTAAGCGACCAATCATACGGACTTACGTGATCTTCTACACCTTGTATGATCTAACTTATATATGAGATAAGGGGACACGAGATATATGCAATCAAGTATTGATTCGAGATAGGAGATTGTAATAGTGGTAACGAGAAACATTGTATACAAGCTCAACCAAGCGCTTTCGATATACAAATCAAGCCGTATCAGCGTTGTCGAGTTTCAATCCTCATTCGTTACTAACATTTCCTGTGGTTTTCTCACCTCACCGTCCACATATTCTATCGAGAGAAACTCATATCTATAGTACACAATCGATAAGGGTTTTCTATAAATCGATCGCATGCAACAAGCGTTCTATAAATTAAAGTTTATTAAATAATATTTTTATGGCATCTACTTGACATAATCAACTCATTACTTAATTAAATCCTAATTTAATTAAGTAAATCCATAATTAAATATTAATTAATTGGATCAATTTAAAAGTCTAATAATATTTGATTAATCGATCAAATTAATTTAATCCATCTTAGATATCCACTAATTAGGATTTATTTCCAATCACACCTTTGTAACAATGACATAAAGTCCGTCTAGTTACGTAATAAATCACTAAAAAAGAATACTCCTCAAATTATCCTTTAACATAATTAATTAATTATGTTATTCATTTCTAAAAATTAGAATTTATTTAATCTAATGGATTTAATTAATTCACTCTAAATAATTGATATTTAGATTATTGTTTAATTAATTAAAATAAAACTCAAATTTAATTACCTAAATTAAATCTCATATTTAATAGTATATATAATTTATTTAATCTTTAATTTAATTTAATGGATTAGAAGTAATTAATTGAGTCCATTATCCATTTATATACTTAATGACATTTAAAATAAGTCTAAGCCCGTCATTAATTTAATTAAATGTCCATAATTAATTCGAGCCCGTATCATTTACTTAAAGCCCATAGCTTATTCTATTATTTTGGTCCATTTATCATGTATTCGAGGCCCGTCCTTTTTCTTTTCTCGTTGACAACATTAGGCCCAAACCATTTAATATTTTACGCCCATGAAAATAAGCCCAAATTTTAACTCATATGTATTACATTCATTGACAAATAAGAGCCCAAACTAATTAATATTTTGGCCCGTGGAAATAAGACCAACCTGATTAAATGTAAAAACACTATCTAACCAGCCACTCCTTCCTCACTTCTCTCTCTCTCTCTCCCTCATATGGCCTTTGCGAGACACACCTTGTCGCCGCCTCCTCTCCGGCCGGCCACGTCGTCGTCGGCGAGCAGCGCCACCATCAGCGCCTTCTCTCTCTTCTCGTTGCGGATCGCGCATGCGCACGTATGTTGCTCCAGCCTTCTTCTCCATTTGGTCACGTTGTCGTCGATGAGCCGCCGCCATGACCAGCGCCTCCTCTCTTATCTTTCGTTCCTTTTTCTTTCTCGCACGTTTCACGCCGCGCCAGAATCGTCTCTCGTGTTTCCACCACACGCGTGCACTGGTCGTCTGCCCGTCGTCTTGCCGTCGGATCGTCCTCGGCGTCATCGGATCCACGCACGCACACGCAATTTGTGGATCTTCCTTTTCTAATTTTGTTTGTACATAATTTATTTCTAACGTTTTCCTTCTTCCACAATTTTGCAGGGCTGCTGCGTCCATCCTCGGTCAACGGTGATAGCGCTTGTTGTTGTCGCTTCGGTTGGATTTGCCGGCGTCGTTCCTCTTGCTCCGACCACCTTCTTTGCTTGACCACGGCGGACTTTCGGCGGTAGAGCCTTAATGGCTCGGTCGAAACACTATAGTTCTATGTTCGATAGCATTTCTTATGCATTTGAAAATTATTGGAAACTAATATTTGTTTATGCATTTCTTTTCTTAGATTATGTAATAGGAATGAATAAAAATTGTAGTAGAGAGAAAACCTGTATTTGCTTTGTTGTTTGGATATTGTAAGAAGATGAAAGATGAGAGAAACAAGTTCTTACATTTTGGTTGGTTCTCTTGGTTTTTGTGGCGAGGATCAAAGTGGAGAAATGTGGTTTGATTTGTAAAACATGAGAGGAAGTAGTGTAGGAAAATTGTGTTCTTTGCAAGGTCTTCATAGGATCCCTTTAGGGTGAAATGATGAGTATTTAAGGAAAAGGTAGAGTAAAATGCGGTAAAGTGGAATATTTTGGGAATAAAAATGATGTGGTTTGACTAGATAATTTATCGATTATAAAATATTTGGTTCGACTTATAAGCGTATTAGATTCTTGACATTCGTTTAAATTTTCTTTTGAAATAAAAATGAAGCGTCGACAATTATAAAATTTAATAGTCGTTCTAAATTTAAATCTTGATTTAGCTAAAGAAATTAATAATCGAAGTTTTAAATTTCTCGGGGTATTACAATATAGCTTAGAACTTGGTTTTAGTCATAAATGTATTTAGGCGTATGCAAAGTGTATATCTTCCCAATAAAGAGGTGTAAATTGCACGAGATCCGATTTGGGCGTCGTTTGCATGTAGATGTTCAAATTAATGAGTAATCTGTATACCTTGCATGTAGATGTTCAAATTAATAGTGTCTGTGTGCTTGCCTTGTTTGTCGAGAAATATCGATAGGAATGGTCCCTGGATCCGATTTGGACGTCGTTGTACGTAGATGTTTCAAATTAATGAGTGTCTGTATGTCTTTGGGGTGGTCCCACAGCGGCAGTTGAATACCCTACTTTGTAGGTTTGTCATCTTCATAGGCGTCCCTTTTGAAGGTAAGGTGTGTTTCACAGGGGTGGCGATATTTTCACATAGATATAAGATAGGACGAGTAATCCACTCGTAATAAAAGATATTTTATTGATAAGTAAATGACATCGTGCCTTGGAAAAATAAAGAGGGCTAACATAATGCCGGCGTGAAATAAAAGCTATGTGAAGTACCTCCTCGGTGAGTAATATGCGAGTTCGGGGGATAAGTGTACGGATAGGTGGCGAGCTTATAGGCCCTTTGTCGAGGTCACCGTGGATGGGGTATAGGCCTTCCCATGTTGGATCCAACTTATTAAGGCGCTCGGCTTTACTAGCTTCATTGTTCCGTAGGACGAGGTTGCATACGTGGAGTGTGGAAGCTTTCACCCTCTTGTTGTAGTACTTTGCTACTTGGCATTTGTACTTAGCTTCATTGATGAAAGCGAGTTCACGCCTTTCCTCCGAGCATCGAGATTGGCTCGTGGGTTCTCCTCGTTGCCATGCTCGGTAAAATTAAGTTCTTGGCCTCGGGGCACCGATCTCAGCGGTATATGACCTCGGTACCATAGACCCGGTGAAGGGTGTTTCTCGTGGGAAGTCGGGTGTGGATTACGTATGACCCGGAGGACTTGAGGAGATTTTCAACCCGATCCCTTTATCTCGATCTAGCCTTTTTCAATCCTTATGCGATCGTGCGATTCGTCGCCGGTCGACCGTTCGGCTAAAGGTGTGCAACCGGGTGAGCATTGCTTGATCTGGAGCTCTTCACACCATTCTTTGAAATTTTTGTCGATGAGCGGGTGCGTTGTCGAGAGATCGAGACATGTGGTATCTGAGCGGAAAACTATATTCTTCGAACAAAGTTACGAATCCTTTTGCTTGTGAGGTTTGAAAGAGGCTCGACTTCCAACCACTTGGTGAAGTAATCTATGGCTACAACCAAATACGAAGCATCACGGTGCTCGGTCGAAGGGACCAACGATGTCGATTCCCCTGCATAAAGGCCGTGGACTTTGTAGGCTGCTGAGGTCGGTTTGAGTAGCTTTTTTGTAGCGTGAAGTTGGCACCGGACATTTCTTGATGAGCTCGGACGAATCCGAGGATGAGGTGGGCGATAATATCCCGACCTCAGCGTTTTCTTTGAGAGAGCTCGTGATCGATGTGGCTTCCACAAGACCTATGTGAATTTCTTTAAGCACATAGTCCACTCTTACGGCGAGGCATCTCGGGAGGGTTGGAGGTAGGATTTCCTATAGAGTGTTCCTTCGTGAATAAGGTATCTACGGGACTTGACCATTATTTTTTGGCTTGGAGCCGATCACGTGGTATGCGCCTTCTTCGGTAAGCTAAGCCGTATAGGAGTCGTCGATTCGGTTCGGTCTACGTGATGACATCGATGTGGGGCTCTTGATCTTGGGATTGAACTTCCTCCCTGGTGGATTTGTTGATGATGAGGCTAATTTCTTTGAGGGCGTCGGCTCGGCTATTCTCGCCTCGCGGGATTCGGTGAATTGTGAAATACGAAGCAATCGACATTTCTTTTGCTTTGAAGGTATTGCTTCATTCTATCCTCTTTGGCCTCGTATTTCCCTAAGACACGATTTACCACCACAGGAATCTCCAAGATCTGGATTTTTCCACTTTCAACTCTTTTGCGAGGCGAAATCACGAGATTAGTGCTTCGTATTCCACCTCGTTGTTTGTGGTCGGGAATGAGAACCGAAGTGCATAGGTTCTTCTTGTTTTCGGGCCGAGAAGCAGATGCTGCCCATTACTGTTTTGCATGAGGCTCAGTCCACGTACATTTGCCAATGACCGTTAAGCGAGTTGAGGCGGTTCCTCCGTTGTAGAGGCGGAGGTCGGGTGACCTCATTGGTAGGGTTGACCTCGGTAAACTTGGCTTCTACGGAAATCGGCGAGCTTGCCCTTTATGGCGGTGCGGGGAGTATAAGATATCATGCTCGCGAGCTCGGTGCCCACTTAGCGATATGCCACGGCGACTCGGGTTTTGTGAAACTTGCCTCGGGGTAAGTCGGTTAGTACTGGATGGAATGGGCTTGAAAATAAGGTCGGAGGCGTCGCTTGGCGTTCACGAGTGCCAACTATTTTTAAAGTGGTGTACCTAGTCTCGGTCCTTTGAGAGCTCGGTGATGAAGTAAATATGAAGTTGTCGTCGAGCTCATCTCGCACGATCTGCCTGATGATGGCCTCGTCCGGGCTAGATATAAGGAAAGGAGTTAAGCTCTCCTTTGGGAGCGGACAATGTGGGCGGTCGTGAGGTACTCCTTTAGTTGTGTAAAGCGGTGTGGTGCTCTTTCTCCCGAGTAGTCAGAGGCTCTCCTCAAGATTTTGAAGAAGGGAGTTGTTTCTCGGCATTCGAGATAGGAAACCTCTTGAGGCGGCTAAGCATCCGATGAGTTTGTGGATTTCACAATTGTTTTGGCACTTGCATGTCAGTTCGTTTCCACCTTGGTGGGATTAGCCTTCACCCTTCTTGAAACCCGGCATCCCAAGAATTTCTCGTTTCTACCATGAGCGTGCACTTTTGAGGTTGAGCTTGAGGTTGACCGACACGAGGCGGAGGATAGTTACGAGATTCTCGGCACAACTTTCCATATTTTGCTTTTGACCACGATGTCGTCAGCGTAGACCTCGGCGATCATTCTTATGTGGTCTTTGAAAATTCGTCCATCATTCGTTGGTAGGTAGCTCGTGGTTTTGATCAAAGGTATTTTTCGGTGTCTGAAGACACGAAGTCGATGATGAATGCGTTTTGGAGCATCTTCCTTGCTCGTCAAGACTTGGTGGTATCTCTTATATATATCCGAGGCCGAAGATCTCATGGCCCGCAATGCCTCTACCTTTTATCAATATCGGGAGGGTAGCATCCTTTGGGCATTGTTTATTGGTCGGTATAGTCGACACACATCGCCCACCTCACGGCTTTGAACTATGGCGGGATTAGCCGTCGGGTTGGGTACTTGACCTCGAATAGGATCTTGGCTTTACGGGTTGGGTCACCGTCTCTTATCACCTTCTTTGCGCTCTGCCGCAAATGCCTTTTCTTTTGCCGACTGGTTTGGTAGCGAATCGATGTTGAGTTGATGAGTGATGAGCTCGGGTGACACTCTTGTCATGTCAGTGGTGACCACGAACCGTCCCTATATTCCTCGAAGTTGCATAACATGATGTCGAATGTCGGTGGGACCACAGGTGCCGACCTTGGCGATCTTGGAGGATCGTCGTCATATAATTGGAGGTCGTCGGTCGGATCATCCGGGGTGACAACCGAGGAGGTTACGTAATTTCTAGGCACGAGTGAGGCCTCGTCTTGGTGAGATCCTCGGGCATTCTTTCGCTTGCTGCTTGATCACCTAGATACTCGATACTCCGGTAGGGGTGGGTATCTTGATGGTGAGTTGGTAGACCGAAGCGAGCGGCCTTGGTGGTATAGAGCGATCTCTTGGGGATGATGTTATACGGAGGGGGCCTTGACCGGGAAGAATTGTATGGCTTTGGTAACCGACACAGGGAGCCGTCTACGGTGACCGAAAGGGTGATGATGCTTTACGGTTGTATCGCCTCTGAGTGAAGCTCCGTAGTTTAGATGGTCTTTGGATGAATTTGAATCCCCGACCTCGAGTTTGTCTAAGCAACTACGGAAGATGATCTTGTGAGGCACGATGTCGATGTAGACCACAATGGACGTTTTATTGCCCACCTTTGCTTGTATGGTAATAGCATCTTGATGGGTCATGATCTTGGGTACAGTCGTCGTTGGAAAACACGATGCTCTCATCGTTCGAAGTCGCTTGTTTTTAGCTCCTCGGGGATCGGTCTCGAGCTTGGTTTTAATGGCGACCTCGTCGTACCTATAGGTAGTCGGTGATGGCGTAGACTTGCTCCATCGGCGTTGGGACCATCGTCGGGTGCTTCGTCTTGAGTCGACCCGCGATTGTTGCCACCTCAGTTCTTTCCTCTGTGACTTCTTGTTTCCCGCCTCGTTAGGTAGTGCGGTCGAGTCTTCTTAAGTGCCCTTTTTAACGAGCTCGTCTTTCCAGCCCAAACTTGCGGTCCTCGGTGTTGTGACCATTCCACGGTGGTAGTGCAATACATGTCCTTCGACTTTTCTTGGATCCTCACTTCATAGGAGGTGGTTTTGGGAAGAGCTCGGTGTGGGCTCGAATATCTCCGCCCTTGACTTGAGGCAGTTATTGTCGAGTTTGGCGAGGTCCCAATCTGGACTCCATTGGGTCTTTTGATTCTATCGAATGCACTTGATCGGGCCCGCCCCGCCGATCATCGGCCTCTTAACTTCTCGACTTTACTGCTCGTCCGTGTCTCTCTTTTACGATCCGACTCGTCTCCTTTGGCGTAGTTATCCACCAGGTCTGAAATACTCGCCGTCTTTGGTTTTCCTGGTGATTTCTTTGTTTAGTGCGCGGGTCGGATCCCGTTCTTGAATGCGTTAATGATGTAGAGTCGTTGCTCTCATCAATTTTGAGGATTCCTTGATGAACCTTGAGGCGAAGTTGGACATCGTCTCGTCTAGTCCTGGCGGATGGTGGCGGGTCGGATGATGGTTGTTGAGGTGGCGTCTTTTGATAGAAGCGCCGCAGGCGATCCGTGAGATCTCGGTATGTGTGCTATTACGGCGAAGTGAGGTGAACCAGCGGCGGTGTTGGAGACCGGCACCTCGGGAAAGATCTTGCACATGTGAAAATCTTCCATTTCTTGATTTGCCGTGTTGGTAGTATAAGCGAAATCGAGGGATCTCGAGACCGTCATGGGCGGCGATGTTGGGTGCCCGATATCGTTCTGGCGGCGGTGTATCGAGTTTCCACGGAGAAAGGAGAGATGATTCGTCCATGCGGTCAAATCCAGATAGCTCGTTGCCGTCTCTCGGGAGGGTGGGAGGCCGATGGCGGCGTCTATCGTCTCTTCGATGAGAGATCGACCGCCTTTCTCTCCGGTCCCGTTCAGTACGTGGATGTTGTGCGAGGTGAGCGACTTGGCGGTTGTCTTGGTGATCGACTCGCGGGTGGCGGGGTGAATGATTATGGGCGACCCGTCGGTGATCGACTTGAGACAACGTGCGGGTGATCGTTCTCGGCTATCTCGCCGGTGGCGTCCTTGGTTATTCGGAGGTGGCGACCTCGGGCACTGTGACTTCGGTCAAGGCGTTCTTGAGGTTCCGCTCGTTAGTCACGTGGCTCGAAAGTTTTGAAATTAGCGGATGTTGGCTTTGAGGAATTGAGATCGGCTCTGCGAGGACCTCGTGAGATTGGTGGTGCTTGTTCACGGTATTGAGTCGGCATCTCCCTATTCGGTGGGCGGCGGTCTGAGGGTGTATAGGTAGATCCTCTATGTAACCTCGGGCATGTTGTTGCTATCGGCAGCGCGATCTCTTTTCCTCGGTTGCATGCTGACTTGTTCGGTCTTGGATCATCATTGCCCGGCACCACAAGGCTGCTAACATTTGCAGTCCTTGCCATTGATTTTGTGTAGAAAAGCGAAGCTTTTGTAGGAGTTTCCACAGTGGCGCCAATGATAAATCTTGTGTATGAGTTTGTGAAAGCGATAAAAACTGAGAGAACTTTATGTGGTTCGATCGAGGAAAGATCTGCGTCGCGGAGGTATGATTATCAATACTTTCACTATGTCGATTCTGATGAATGTATCTAAAACTCGGTATTGATAGTAGCTAACCCTACGTGATCTAGCTACTGTTTATCGTGTTGTGGATCACTCTGATTCTTATGTGATCCGATCTACGAAGATAGATTCGATCATGCATATCTCATCGAATATCTCCTTCCATATCGATAGAATATGGTTGATCTTGAATAGGGTTTAGGTGTTGAAACTTTGGGTAGAACCAGTGTAGTAGCCAATTTCAGTGGGCCCAATCGATGGGCTCTTATTGAAACTGGCGGTTTAGTATATCATCATGAGACCATAATATTTACAAAATAATTTAATTATGTATGAATTTTCTTTATAATATTAATTTCTTGTAACAAAAATTAGATCGTATTTTTACAATCAAATTTTTTACTTTATATTAGATACAACAATAAGTGTCAATACAACATTAACACATAATAACTAATAAATTACTTCATTAAAGGTGATGATCTGACACATATTTAACATAAATGGTTATCTTTATGCATTTTCATGTCTAAATATTTTATTAGATGTTGGAAAACCAAAAATACATTCTATTAGTATCAAAATATTGTTATCAAATAAAGAAAAAGGTAATAAAATTTGACAAAGTAGTAAAATTTTTGATTAACCAAGCCAACTCACTTAATTTTCTGGCTAACCCTATCAGGCTATTTTCATATCGATCAATTAGACCAAATTTTTAGAACTCGAAATTTTGACCATAATTATACTTCTTTTTATTCACGGTCTAATCGAGCCAATTCATCGATTTCTGATTAAATTGATATTTTCAACCTCAATCACTAGATTTCTCTATGTTAAGATATAGCCAGGTCTCAGAGTTCAATCATTATTCACTACTAGTTCAATGCTTTAATGATTTTAGGTGCGTTAGGTAAGGACCAGGTATGAATTGTCTGATCTATTACTATATATACTTATATAAATAACATATTATAATTAGGGTTGTAAATAAGTCGAGTTATTAGTGAAATTTATTCGGATACGCGCCGATAAAGATTAGATTCGAGTTTGTTTAGTGGCTACGTTAGCTAAACAAACCAAGTTTAACGTGATAGTATTAGGTTTCGTTAGGCTAGTGAAACAAGTTAGATTAAGCGATTTCTTTGGAAATATAAAATTATTAACTAGATATAATTATTTTATTTCTATAATTAGTAATTATTGTATTAAATCTCTAACTATTTTTATTTGTTATAAGAAATCAATAAATATATTGTGTAATTATGGATAAAATAATTTATTTTAAAATAAAATAATCGATATTACAACGTATATCTAAATTTAGAAAGTTTATTTAGGTTCAATTAAAACTCGAATAAGCTCGTGAGTCAAAATATTCGATAAATAAAACTCGAGGCTACATTTCGATCTTAAACAATAGAAACGAGCGATAGTGTTCTACTTCGACTTCAGTTCGATTACACTAATTATAATCATGAAAGGTTAAAACTAGTGACTAATATATTTCTTTTATAAAAATTCTTTAAAAATTCATCTGCACCGTCAGTGCAGACGGATAAAAGTTTTATTTATATTGAAGAAAAATATTATTTGTTTTTCATCTTGTAATTGAAAGTATAATTTATATTGAATAAAATATCATTTATATTAAAAAAACATCATTGTCTACGCATACAGACATTTGCACAGAAGACCACCTCTATTTCTTTAAGTTAAACTTAGCACGATTTAATTGTTGTAGTCATCATCAAATTAATTGATTTGACATCCTCAAGAAGCAGGAACAAGAAACTCATAATTTAAAAGGATAACCGGTTCACAACTTCTTCTGACAATGCATTTGGCATCAAATATTTCTAGGGAAAATATATTGAAATAACTTATCATTAACGATAATCAGTAATCTAATGAATTATATTTTATGATCATTAGTAATGATAATAACAAAAATATCCACATATTATTTTCTTAACAAATCTATCTTCCAACAAAAATTCCGATGACTAAAATCTGATTAAACTGGTTAGAGTCCTACATTGGAACATTTTTTCAAAATTAAAGAAAGTGATACCTTTGCCATGTGAAAAAAACGTCTCTCTCTCCTCCTTGGCAGAACTATTTCTTGCATGATGACTCAACATTTATCAAGATGGGAAAAGAAAAAGTGTGACCTAATGATTTTCTTGTTAGTAATGATATAATAAGATGTTTAGGTTGGTAAAAAAATTCTTAAAATGTCATAAATCACAAAAAATATTGAACTTACGAGAGTCCAACCAACTCCTGCACCAATTACTGAAACAGTAGAGTGAGTTTCTGGCAAGTTAGATATGAATAGTAGGACCTGAGTTCGCCATGTCTATGTTAAACAATAACATAAATATTTATATTTCAAAATCTCTACAAAATTTTGTTCACTTTCACAACGAAAATTCGAGCTAAAGCCCCTTACTCCCTCTCAAATTTAGACATTCAAAAGCAGCATTTTGTTCTAACAAAAAAGAATCAAGTAAATACCTGCAGTTTAGAGATATCTCTAGTGAGGGAATTCAACCACTCCTACCATCTCCATATCGAAATCCGCATGTCTAACATTCTGTTAATCCGTTAAGGAGCATCAACTCCAGACTGCGTTTGTCCCCCGCGTCTCAGGCTTGCGCTACTTCTGCATCACGCATCTCCCCAAGAGTGAAACGGGCAAACCGCCTGACCTTTATGTTCTCCCCGAGTGCAGCAACAGTTTGCTTCACCAAGTCCTTCACCAGCATCGTGTCGTTTTTGATGTAGGGTTGCTCCAGAAGAGCCAATTCACCGAGCCTCTTTGTGATTCTTCCCTCGACAATCTTCTCTCTTATGTTCTCGGGCTTCGACTGAAGATCCTCCCTCTGCATCTCCAGCTCCTTCTCTTTCCTAACAACATCTTCTGGGACATCCTCGATTGACACATACTGCACCTGCGGGGAGGCCACGACTTGCATGGCCAGATCATCGACCAATTCTTTGAAGTTTTCACTCCTACCCACAAAGTCCGTTTCACAGTTAAGTTCAATTAGAACTCCAATGCGGGAATCATGAATGTAGGATCCGATTCTGCCTTCAGCAGCAAGCCGGCTTGATTTTTTGTCGGCTGCTGCAAGCCCCTTCTTCCTCAGGTACTCGTGTGCCTTTTCAAGGTCTCCCCCAGTTTCTGAGAGTACTTTCTTGCAGTCCATCATTCCAGCTCCGGTTTCCTCACGTAATTGTTTGACCAACACGGCGGAAACTACAGCTTTTGGAGGCCTAAAAGCAGCCATCAAACAGTTAGTGCACGAGAGAAAATTATGCTTATAGAAGATGATAACAGAAGATAAACACGTTGCAAGATTTCTTTGGAATTGAAATGCAGGCAAAAGTAACATGATTTAGAACTAATTAGTGAAATTAGGGCTAAAATTTGAATCTGCTCTTCCCTTCTTTACGAAAACTATTCTTAATCTCATATACCACTGCAGCTAGAAATTCATAAACAATATGGTTAATCCAAAACTTATGTACATCCGGATGTCGTGCATCCACCCAATTAGGGTTCACCAATCCCGATTAGGGTTTATTAATCCCCACTAGGAGTTTATTAATCAGAATTAGGATTTTAGTTCGGGCAGATGTACGCTCATCCGGATGTGCGGTGTGCCTCATCAGTGATCTTATTCATGAATCATGATTACTTGTTATCAATATCGACATGTAAGATCGAATACTTACTCCTGTACAGTTTCTTTGGTCTCAGTAGCAGCAGACTCTTGGTTTGTAGATGTGAAACTGGTTTACCCGTAGTCTGGGCAGCAACTTCTGCAGCAAAGTCTTGGCTCTTCTTTTCTAAACCTTCTCCTAGGTTGTAGCGTACAAACCTCTTCACTTTTATATTCTCTCCAATAGATCGATGGTCTGCTTCACCCAGTCCTTTACCACTACCTTATCATCCTTGATAAATGGCTGCTCCAGTAAGGCAAGCTCTTCCAACCTCTTCCTTATGCGTCCCTCAACAATCTTGGACCTAATCTGCTCCGGCTTTGAAAGTAGATCTTCCTTCTGCATTTCTATTTGCTTCTCTTTATCGACAAACTCTTGTGAAACATCTTGGGGCTAAGATACTGCACTTGAGGGCATGCAGCCACTTGCATGGCCAAGTCTTCCACCAGTTCACTGAAAATGTAAGCCTCGAGCAACAAAATCTGTCTCACAGTTCACCTCGATTAGGACACCGATCCTGCTATCGTGGATATATGATGCGATTCTTCCTTCAGCTGTGGCCCTGCTAGCTTTCTTATCCGCTAGCTAAACCTTTCTTGCGGAGGTATGCATAAGCTTTTCCATGTCTCCTTCAGTCTCGGATAGAGCTCTTTTACAGTCCATCATTCCTGCCCCTGTTTCCTCTACTAACTGCTTCACAAGAGCTGGTGATACAGATGCTGCATGCCAGCATAACAATATGAATTAAAACAACGAACTCATAAAAATTCATTGAAAGACAATAATGATATTTAGATGACATTCACCTTGAGAAATTTAAAACAAAAAAAGGTTATGGTGTTTAAAGTACTTTGGTCATCATTCAATAAATATTTTACCTATATCCTTATAATTAAATTAAAATGTGCACATATCGTAGTTCTAATGAAAATGTACAAGATGATGAAAGCATGATGGATACACACCTCACTATTCTACAAATACCATTTATTTATACTGACCAAGAAGATCCTGAGGTTCAAATTAGTTCAGTTTTCTCACCTCAGAATATTAAAAAAGCTAATAAAGCTGTTGCTTCATGCATTGATTTACCATTAACAGAGGCGAAAGAACTACAGTTGATATTGACAGGAAAAAAATGATTCTGCAACATGTTTACGTACAAGAATAAACTAGCAAAGGAAGAAACCCCGACCTCTTACGGCAGTTTCTTTAGGCAAATCATTACTACTTTGTCCATTTGAATTGAGCATCTCCATTTGGCTGAGAATCAGTAGAAGTTTGGTTTTCTACACCATTCATAGCTCTATCGACTCCAAGATTGTCACTGATGGTGACAACACTTTCTGCATGAAGGAAATAATCATTTAAACTTATAATTGAGATGGAACCAATCCATTGTTCTGAACTATGTAGGAGTTGACTACAAACCTGCAGGTTTGGCTTCAAGATCCCAGAGTCAGTTTCTGCGCTTGAGCTATCGCTGCTGTCACTTTCCACAGGATCGATGACCACAGTAACTTCATTATCTTGTATGACTGAAGAGCTGTCTGTTTCTTCACTTTTCTCTTTAACTTTTGTCATTACATCATTAGCTGTTTTAGGTGTTTCTTCGTCAGTAACATCAGGTGTGGTCTGATTAGTTATTTCTTCAGATAATCGCTGTTCCATATCATTTTCACTTGCATCAATAGATACAGGATCTCCAGATGATTAAGTCCTTCATAGTTGCATCATCAACCACATCCTCTTTAGAGTCTTCAACAATCTGGGAAGAAATGTCAGCTACTTCTCCAGATACCTCATCATCATTGTTCTCTTTAGCTTCAGTTAGAAAGGCTCCTTAGTTACTTGGTCTTCAGTATGTGAGCTTCATCACCCCAACTAAAACAGAGCTGGCCTCAACTTCTTCAACAACTTTAACCTCGTTGTCTTTAGTTTCAGAGTCCTCAGAAATTTTTCTCGTCATTTTGTATATCCGAGGCTACAGCTGAAGTGTCATCTGTTATGCTGGCTACCGATTTATCTGTATCCTTAGCAATTTCCTCTTTTTTCTCAACTTGTTGCTTCTCATTTTCCATTTCATCTAAGAAGGCAGCAATGTCTTGATTGCTACGGAAAGCTAGGACAAAAGGGTTAGTTGCTGTATGTACCATACCCTGGGTTAGCTTAGAATCTAACTGTTTAACATCTTCATCCTTTTCATTGTCAATGTTACCTGTCCTCTAGAAATCGTAAAACTCGGACACTGACTTCTTGCCCGACTTCCAATGAAGTAACACCCATAATGCTCCCAAACCCCTCATCGTTTTCCTCAGATTGAGGCAGAAATCCTTCCTCGCCCTCAGGAAGAGAGATAAAAGCACCAGCTCTCGTTAGATTTTTGACAGTTCCCTCCAGATCTTGGCCTTTGACGAACTTTGAGAACCTCTTCGGCTCGTCTCTCCTCTGATTGGAATTTTGGCCCGTCCTTCTGGGAGATCTGGATTTATCATTGCCACCTGGAGATTCTCGCTGTTGCTGAACCCTGCTGGAGTCATCTGGCGCATGCTCAAGGATATTAGCCCTGTTTCCACGTTTGCTTCTACTAATCTTACTGTCACCTCTTGTCCAATAGAAACAACATTAGCAACATCCTTCACATAGCTATCACTCAACTGAGAAACATGAACGAGCCCATCGGTAAAAGCACCAAAATCAACAAAAGCACCGAATGGCTGGATTGACCGAACTTTCCCAGTAAAGTAGCTCCGGCTACAAGTTCTTCATTCTTCACAGGCATCTCATTCCTTCTAGCAGGTCTCGAGCGTTGAGATTTGATAGGACTGGTATCAGGTGCAACGGATGATTCTCCACTGGTTTCTGGAGCATCTGTGGCACTCACTGAAGCTTCACTATCTGCTGAAGATGTGTCTGCCTCCTCCACTGCAACATCTGTACGGAAGCATATGCATAAGAGTCCTCTGCTTGGGCTTAAGAACATACCCTATATTAAATTGGGGAAATAATCTGATCGATGTTGAGAAAGGTAGCGTATGTCTCTGCGCTGACAATGTATGTTTGTCGACATTCCCCAATATGCTACGTCTGGACAAGATGTTCCTCTTCTTTGTTTTGAAGGAAACGGCTTGAGTGAGTGAAATGTTGGTGGAGCTCAGGGTTAAAGAAGCCATGTTGCAGTGCAAGAGTGGATGGTCACCGGTGAAAACACTCATTCTCCAATCTCATCACCTGGCACACCAGAAGTAGAGTAAAAAAGGCCGATCATAGAATCTCTAGCAATTAAAACTGAAAAAAAATGAATTTCCGGCACATATATTAAGCCCAATACAATCATATACATACACATGTCAGTAGCAATTAACAGTCATAAGCAAGCAAGATTATTAGCAGAAGGAAAGCCTCTTTTTTCTGCATTCAAACTGGAAATAGGTTCAAGAAGCTAATAGGAGTTAGAATATTGCTACTTTATATTTAAATTGAACCACAATCCTACAAGAATCTACTAATCCCACCTACAACCATTTTCCTGCTCACCTACCAATTAAACCTTAAAACACAATAAGCCTTCCATCAAATTCAAATTATTCAAACAAGAACACAAAGTCATACCTCCCAATAACCAACAAATCAAGTAGGCAATAGATACAGAAACTGAAACTTCAAGTTAATGAAAACAAACAAGAATTGAAGTCCCAAAATTTGAACTCATATGCAGAAGTAAAATCTGAAGATCGAGCATGAAAATCTATAGCTGTCACTTAACAAAGATAATCATGGAATCATTTAATCAGGAACACATAATCAAGAAAGTGAGACGACAATTCGCGGCATAGTAGAGGGATAGTAAGAGGAATTACCCAAACGCAAGAGGGCTTTCACGAATCAAGCCCTTGAAACTGAAGGCAGTATCAGTGACTCCACGCTATTTGTATGCTGTGAATATGGGTAACGGAAGCAGGGAACGAACGGTGAGGCTTGAAATCCTTATCTTGAATTTTTTATCATCTTTTCTTGTTACCCATATTCTTGCCAATAGCTATTTTTCATTTTATTTTATTTTTGTGTTCCTTTTCCACCCTATTTCTTCATTCTTATTTTCTTTTTCTTTTTTACTTATAAAAGTGAAGTTTCGTATTTTAGTACATTTTCATCTTTGTAAAGTTAAATAATCAAGCTCGACCCTATTTCCTTTCCCCATGTCAAAAAAAAACAATAATATAAAAATAGGTAATCTCTTTAAATTCACCTACAAATGTAAGAACTAAATTTATGGTAATTAATTAGATTTAACAATTTGTTAATTAAACTCACGATGTAAGTGGCAAATTTAAATCATTATTTTGTTGAACAAATAAAAATATTAAATATTATAATTTCTTTAAATCTAAGAAAAATTAAATTCAAATATAATTTACTGTAAAATGCACGAACCTTCTTGTTGCGAAAGTATAAACATTGATTTGGGTAGTTTATTATTATTAAGATACTCTATCGTTTATTTGTGTGGCATCATCTATTGTATATATAGATGAAGAACATGTAACAATCTTAAGGTGTATAATTCCCAAATATTATTGTATATTGATAGGATATGGCATTTCATCGGTAGCGTCGACGTCTGATAAAGTGACGTCAGCTTCGGCGCAGACGAGTTCGATTGAAGACACTAAAACCAGGTGGGAGCAGCAGAAGATTTGTAGTATCTAAAGAATCACAATTCGAGAGGGATAGGATTAAGATCTATCAAGATCTCGAATCCTAGTTAGAAGACCTGGATTTAAGATCAAGTCGAAATAATTGTATATAAATAGAAATTTAGATTAGGCGAAATGAGCGTCCACACTATTTGTAATCGACACTTACATATTAATCTGCGAATCTCTCTCTTGCCCGTGGGCGTAGATCTAATTCAAAGATCGAACCACGTAAATCCATGTGTTCTTCTCGCGTTTATTTCACTGCGAAATTAAGATCGATCCTTGGCGATGTATGCGAAGTCACACGTCGAGTATACGGAAGTCGCGTCGTCGAGTCACGTGGCAACAGCGACAACAACGGCGGTCGGACACGCCGAGCTCGGCTTGGAAAAAGCCGGTCTGGAATCGACCCACGAAGGGCATGTCCACGACCTCGACGAACAAGGAATCCCGTCCTGCATGAAGAAGCGGGATGCGGCGAAGGAGATCGCGGCGGCAACGAGGAGAACCTCGGCTCCCGGATAAACGCGGCAATGCCAGTCGAGGGGTTTCGAGAAAAACAAGGAGAGTTTCCTCGATACCTCGGCGACACAAGGTCGACCGCATCCAGAAGAAAGGCGAGCACCGTCTAAACACGAGGCACGCGCGACAGTGGATCCAGCGTCGAATCATGGGCGCAAAACCTCCGCTGAAGTCGGGGCCTAAGCCGAGCCGGGAGGGGCGAACAGCTCGGGAAAGGACATCGCGACCGCCATGAGGCGACTACTACCAAAGAGTTCGATCGGCGAACCCGCCTCGCTCTCGAGGCGGTTTGGCAGTGCGGAGGATAGTCGCCCGTTCTCAAACGAAATACTCGACACCCGGCTCCCAGGACAAATATCGGTGCGAAACATCGCCCCTATAATGGTGAGGACATGAGAACTTTCTCTGCGATTCGGTATAATATGATCAACAGCGCCTCGGCACAATTCGTATGTGCAAGCTCTTCCGGAATTACTAGTCGACAACGTCCGCCGGTGGTTCGACAGATCTTCTCTCAGGGAGCATTGTTCTACGCGATCGATGAAGGCCTTCCATGAAGGTTCTTCCGAGCCGGTCAAAAACTTGACACGTCTCCTCACTTTGAAGCGAGATCGAAAGCAGTCCATCGGCGACTTTATGACCGGTTCGATAAAGCACGAAGGTCATGAGCGTGAGCGACCTCGCCATCATCTCGACCTTCGAGCGGCATCCGGCCGGGGCTATATAAAGAGATCGTCAATCTGAACCCGTCTTGCCAGGCTATAGTAGCATGTGATCGGTTCACCAAGGCGGATGAGGGGCGATAGAATGAAGCGAGGCGAGAAAAAGGCGGATCCTCGAAAAGGAAGAAGAAAGGGCGAGGAGATCGTAGCGAGTGACAGCGCCTTGGAAAGAATCGCCGCCCATAGAGTCCGAGCTCGGACCGCGCAACACCTACGAGCGACCTCGGTACACTCGCTTTGGCGAAGCGAGGCGAAATCTGAACTCCACATGGATAAGTTCGAAACCTCGACCCGATGACGGTGGGTAACGCCGAACAAAGGACAATCTTGCTCCTTCCATGAAGATTACAGGAGCGACGGAGGTGCGAGACCTCATGGAGGATATCGAGTGTTAATGCGGGGCGGGGTCTGAGAAAATCAAAGTCGTGGCCAAGCAATTTGGGACGATCTGAGGCCCTCAGCGAAGCGAGAAAAGGAGGAAGCAGGCGAGAAGGGGTGTGCCCTAACGAAGGCGAAACACGGTGAAGGCGAAGAAGGAGACGACGAACCGCAATATGGTCATCTCCACCATTCTGGGCTCACAGGTCGCGAAGTCCTCTGGCCGGCAGAAGTCCACATGCAGTGAACCGGTCGATAAGAGGCTCGAAGGGGAATGCGATCACGCTCTCGAAGCGACCCGTACTGCGATAGTGCCCTTTAAGATGTCTTTGGTAATCGAGGCGATGATCATGAAACAAGTTGGTGAAGCGGCGTATACATCGACGATGGCGCATCGGTGGCATCGCTTTTAAGGAATGCTTGATAAGTTAGGAGTAGAGGCGCGCCTCGCGCGAGCGCCTTGCCGCTCTGAAGCTTCGTTCGGGAGGAAACTCACGCGGGAAGGGATAATCGAGCTACGTCACGGTGGGGAAAGCTCGATAAGCTCGCCAAGGTGGTACATTTCTTCGTGGTGAAGGCTACTCGTAGTATAACATCATCTTTGGCGAGATTGGTGAGCACTTATGTAAAGCGGTATGCTCGACAAACCACTGACGATGAAGATCCCCTGAAGGGGTGTGGCCGTGATCAGGGGATCGAAGCGAGCGAGAATGCTTACAAGTCGCCTACAGTGCGGGGGCTCGACCCGGCACCACAGGCATATGACTAAAGAAACAGGAGTTGGAGTAAAAGAGGCAGCGCTATCTCTGGCGCGCCGGTGGAAGAGGTCACGCTATCTGAGCGAGCCACTCAAGGTCATCAAGATTGGCTTTACAGGGTATACGAATTGAGAGCGGGTTATCCACTCACGAGGAATTCGAGATGTATTTGCTTGGTCGTACCAACATGGCCGAGTGCCACAGGTGTCATCACCCGTAAGCAACATCGGCCAGAACACAAAACCGAGTTCGTGAAGCAGCAATTTTGCGGCGAGCGGAACCAGTCATCCATGATGAGGTAAATCGATTATTGGCTTCGCATATTGTTCGAAGTTAAATAGCCGACATGGATAGCAATCCGGTGATGGTGAAGAAAGGAGGAGGGATGGCGAATGTGCGTGACTACGACCTCGATAAACATTGCCCAAATGATTGCTATCCCTTCCAACATCGATAAAAAGGTCGACGCATTGGTCGGGTTCAAGTCTTGGTTTCTTGGACCTATATAAAGGGTATCATCAAGTTTTGATGGATGGCGAAGATGCGGCCAAGCGGCGCTTCATTCTGAGACTTGGTCTTGGCATACGGGAAGATGCCATTCGGACTTAAAATGCGGGAGCTACCTATCAAGAATGGTAGACAAAATATTCCGACCACATGGGTCGAATGTAGAGGTGTCGTCGGCGACATCGTAGTAAAAAGCATGGAGGAAGCGCGTATGTCGCCGACCTCGGGATGGTCCTCGACACTACGAAAAGTCGACCTCAGCTGAACCCTAGAAGTGCACATTTGCGGTTCGGTCCGGAATATTCTTAGGATCTTTGGGTTTCACGAAAGGGTTAAAAGCTGACCCGTCGAGGTTGAGCCATTCTAGAAATGAAGATGTCGAAGACCGTTCACGGCGATGCAAGCGGCCCAGCATAGCATGCACTAAGCGCTTTCTTTTCAAAGGTTGCGGACAACGACTACCACTTCTTCAAGGTACTCAAAAGGCTCGGGTTCTCACGGAATGATACACATAAGTCCGGCTTTTGAAGATCTCAAAAACTACCTCGCGAACTTCGACTCTGTCGGTTCAGAAAGAAGGAGGTCGCTTTCCCTATACCTCGCCGCCGGACAAAACAATAAGTGCGGTCTTGAGTGCGAGAGGAAGGGCGTCGACTCCGGTATACTTCATCGACCGGGCATTGAAGGCCCAAAACAAGGTATCGACCTTTGGAGAAGCTCGCCTAGCATTAGTAAATCTTTGCAAGGAGACTACGTCCGTACTTCCGTACACGTCCCATACAAGTCCTCATGACCATCCACGGCAAGTATTGTGAAGCGAGGCTTTCGGGGAGAATTGCGAGTGGGCGATTGAGTAGGCGAACATGATATATCTTTACGCCCCGTCGAGCCGTCAAGGTCGAGCCTTAGCGGACTTTCTTGCGAGAGCTCGCCAGTAGAAAGCCGAAGCCCCGAGTCACTTGTCGAACAAAGCGGAGGCCGAACCGGTGGAGAAAACAGGAGGATTCTTTGCAGTTTACGTTGGCGGGGCTTGGGAAAAAGCGAATAGCGGTGGCGTCTTGCTCATTGGACGGATGGCGAGAGATCACATCTGCAACCGATTCTCGTTAATCGAACAGTAGAGTATGAGGCATTGATCGCGAGGACTTCGCTTAGCTCAAAGTCTTGAGATCTGACGATAAAGTTCATAGTGACTCTCAGTCGTCGTAAGCTACATGTTGGGGAAGTGCTGAGGCAAAAGCGGTGGGATGAAGAAATACCTCGAGAAGCGAAACTGCAACAAACTTTCTCCCAGCTTCGGATAATTCGCATCGAGGGAGCAAAGCAGGCGGTGACATCTTAAGCAAATTGGCACTCGTCGTCAACAAGCCCGCTTGATGAGGAAGTTCAAAACCGAAGCATAGATGATGCTAATGAAGGAGCGAAGTCAGCGTAGTCTCGACGAAAACTGGTGGATGACTCTGATTCGAGAATACACGGAGAAAGGCGCGCCATGATAAGCTCGAGGCGGGAGGATCTGAACAAATCTTTGCGATATGTACTAGGCGGGGAGTTCTCTGCAATCATACCTCCGGTATCTCTAAGATGCTTGGGTCAGAACCGAGCTGATTACATACTACGGGAAGTGCCTGAGGATCATCTGGAGTCACGTCGGACCCAGAGGCAGCCTTGTCGAAGAAAGTCGTGCGATGGGGATACTATTGGCGATAATGTTCGAAGACTCACTCAACCTTGTGAAAGGTGTCAAAGTGTCAAATTCAGGGAGCGTGCGAGGCTACCACGAGACCGACCTCGCCTCCGTACAAAGCCTTTGGCCGTTTATGCGATGGGGATCGACATCGTGAGCGGCACTACGCAAGCGAAGAAGACTTCAATTCTGATTGTCGCGATTGACTACTTCACGAAGTGGGTAGAAGGCGAACCCTTGGCGAAGATCCGCAAAACGCCGTCAACCGTGCGGAAGAACATAGTAGGTCGATTCGGCGTCCCTCGTATCCTTCTTTCGGATAATGGGACACAATTCAACGATAAGATATTGAATTGGTGTCGAGCTTGGATCAACAAAGTTCACCTCGATGCGCCCGTCCTCAAGCAAATGGTGGGTGAAGTCACCAACAGACGATTGTGAAGGTCTCAAAACCCGTCTTGACCGAGTAAGGGTCTGGGTGGAAAATTTACCACAAGTCTTATGGTCATACCGAACAACACCTAGGGCGTGAGCGGAGCGCCCTACTGATCGGCATATGAAGCAGAAGCGGTGATCCTGCAATCTGAATCACAGGAGCCCCGCGTTCAACTTTTCGCCCGAAGCAAATGGGGAAAATCTACGAGTGATCTAGATGCGCTTTCGAAGAAAAAGAGACCTCGCCTACATCGAGGCTCGGTGCAAACAACAAGTAGCTCGGTATTACAACGGCGTGTCAGTCCCGGCAGATTAAGTAAGGCGACCTCGTGCTCGAAATAATGAAGTCGATAAAGCGCAAAGCTCGACGAAGCTGGAAGCAGCGTGGGAAGGACGCTGCACGGGTCGAAGAAGTCTCGGAAAAGGATCCTATAAGCTCGCCCATTTGTCCGGTTGAGCAAATACCCAACACATGGCACATCATTCATTTGCGGAGATATTTTTCATAAGTGTCGAAAGTTGAGTCTTGTTAGTCTTTGAGTCTGTTAGGTCGAATTAGTCTTGTCGTCTTGTTCATTCCTCTTATCAATAAAAATCTTTTCTTTTCTCTATCTTTTTTTTTTTTTTGTCTTGCATGTTTTCATTTGTCACTTATGCACATAACTCTTATAAAATACCCTCTTGGGAGGCGAACAATACCTCTCGGCGGAGGACAGACTACCTTCGTTTATCTGACGAACTTCAACGCGTAAGGGGACCGCCCGTCGATAAAACTTGGCAAAAGCGAGGAACCCGTACCTTGTGCGAGGAAGGATACCTCGTTTATTTAGAGGCGAATACCTTCGTGCGAGACGAACTACCTCGTTTATTTCGAGGAAGCTTCGTATGAGGGCGGATACCTTCGTTTATTCGAGGCGGATACCTTCATACGAGGGCGAACTACCTCGTTTATTTCGAGGAAGCTTCGTGCGAGGGCGGATACGATCGTTTATTTGAGGGCGGATACCCCGATGCGATGACAAACTATCTTGGTTTCTGGCGAGCGAGCTATCTTCGCCTAAACAAGGCGACCTACCTTCTTATTAGTTCGGTAATTGTAGACAAATGCTCACGAAGAGTTAGCATAAAGCAAAATAATTTTTATTTCAAATTATACATTTGTACATCACGAGGCGAAGAGGGTCCGGGGCGGGAAAAGCAGCGATCCACAGCAAAATGCGGATTCAGCGAGCATCTATACTAATCCTACCTCTGCCTCGTCCTCGATCTACGCTATGAGCCACCGCCATTCGACCTCGGCCAACGGCGATGCACCTGCTAGATCGACCTCGGCCGCTCGATGATGCCGGGCTTGGCTCCTTGAGGAAGCCACGTCGCTCTTGGGCCATAGCGCGTCTCTCTTGAGCTTCGCCCACTCGGATCGTCAAAATTCGGAGCATTTATTGTAGTCGGGCAGGCGGAGAAGAAGCGGCGAAAGAAGGCCTCGCCTCCGGTCGAAGCAGTTCTTGTTGTGGTTGTCGAGCAATAGCGGTCTTGTATATACCTCAGAGCAGCACCCCGGTTCCATGACGCGGTTTCTTCTTGGTACTCACGCGTACCTCGCCTTGACGAGCGGCCTCAACAACCTTAACCCGACCTCGGGAATGGTCGTCCCACCGCCGGTGGATGACTTCTCATCTCGACATGCTCCTCGACTCTTTGTTCTAGCCTCGCCTTGGCAATCTCGAACTTCGTCCAACTCAAAAGCGAGCACGGAGCTCGTCATGAGCTCTCTGGGCAGCTCTATGCTTAATATCGGCCTCCACTTGCGCATGGCCCGGCTGTCGCTTTATATGGAGGAGTTCGACCTCTTTCGATTCAAGAGTCGCGACAAGTCTTGATTTGGTTCAACAGCGGGAAGCATCAAGCATTCGAAAAATGAATAAAAGATAAGTTTCTTACATAAACTTGTAATTTTATTACACCTTGAGGGCGAAAACCAATGTACGTGTACATTCAAAAAAAAAAAAAGAGGGATCGTGACCCCTCGAAGCTCGAGACTATCTACCTCGATCGCCTCACGAGCTTGGGAAGCCTCGACCTCATCCGCCCCTAACCCGAACTTCTGGATTGAACTTCTCGGGAACTCCGGGGTCTCGGCCTTGAAAGCTTCAGTGCTGCTGCCACGACCCCTTAGATAGATCGGCAATTAAAGCATCGGTCGGGGATCTCGGTCCTGGCGCGACGCGGATGACTCCGCCGTCGGATCGGGGGCGCGGCCGAGCTGCTGCAAGCCGCAGGCGGTTCGCCCGAGACCGCGGGCGAGGACCTCGACATAGGCCGCCACATAGCATCTTCCTCATGCCGCCGTACCCGTACTTGGACTTATCAATTGGGTAATCCTCGTGACGACTTCGATGGCATACGAAGCGACACGCTTATTTAGGACCTCGACCACGTCGGAGACCATCCGGAGAAGCGGCGAGGAGGCAGACCTCTCCGCCAAAAGCACGAAGCATTTCCCCTGCGAGCTCGCCCGCGTCGTTCTCCCGACGGCGAGGCTTCATCGCCTCGGCCTTCGTCAAGCAACCTCGGCCTCTGCCGCCATGGTCTCGTCGCCTCGTAGCCTCGGCTACGCCCGCCAGCGCCTCGCCGTAGCCTCGTCCGCCGCGTTGTTTGACTAGGTCCGGGATCTTTGCCTCGGCGTCGAAATATCTTGGGCGAGGAGGTGCCTCTCCTCCTCCATCTCACGAGCATACCGGCGACCTCGTCAAACTGCGTGCAGATGCCTTTCAAGTAACCCGTTATAAGATCGACATCTTGGCCATCTCGGCGAGACATGCCTGGCCACCTTCGCCAGGATTCGGTGGCGTCCTCGGCCACGATCGCTTATTTTTCTAACACGAAAGGTGTATATATAGGGTGGCGAAGTATCGTATCCACGAGGGGATTATGTCTGAAAATGACTAACTTCGACAAGGATTAAATCATTATCAGTATGAAATATGGTTTTGTGAGATTTTAGGGCTTCGGACTCAATCCAAAGCAAAGGATAACAAAGCAGAAAAGTAAATTAAAAGCGATAAACACTCGGATGTTTAAAAGCAGGAGAAAGGCGACTAACCACAGGGCTGCATTAATCCAATCCACAGCGTATGTTTATCGCATTCTTATTAACCAATTTTAATCCCGACAAAATGGAAGATCACATATATAGCGACAATTTCTATTACGACAAGGCGGTTGTGAGATTACTGGTTTTCCCAATTCTTTATTACGTCTCTGGGTGAAAACAAGTAACTCCAAGCGGATCACAAAAGAATATGCTTCCTGCGAATATCCTATCTATTTCTCGACTCGAGGCTCGTTCGTATCATGCATTCGATATCGATTGACAATTAACACAATTACGTAATTAGCAAACAACTAAATATGCATCGAGTTGATCGAAACCAACACGTATAAATAAGCACAATCGAATCATGAATCGATGCATGGACGGTGAAATAGCGATATGAGAATCACAACATATAGGATCGAATCATACGAACCACAGGATTAGAGCGAAAAACTAGCCGGACATAATAAGCGAAATGAAATACAATTTAATCATAAAGGCGGAATTTAAATATATAAAACCCGTGATGTAGCGTTGGATGAACACGTTGGGCGAATCGACCTCGGTAAAGCGGAAACTTGCGATAAATCGTCAGGACGAAGCGTTCGGATCGTAAACAAAGCGTAAACTAACGAAGAGCGATCGTAAAACAAATCTAGAATGAAACTATATGGAACTAAAGCTAAAACTACTGAAAAAGGCGATGTAAAAGCGAGAAAAGAGGCTGCGAATCGTAGTTGTGAAGTTGGGGCGCGGTGTTGCCGTATATAAGGCAACCC
Organism: Salvia rosmarinus; assembly: GCA_036937905.1. Lineage (NCBI taxonomy): Eukaryota > Viridiplantae > Streptophyta > Magnoliopsida > Lamiales > Lamiaceae > Salvia > Salvia rosmarinus. Next base: position 267,361 of record JAODLM010000726.1, read on the forward strand.
AAAAAACCTAATTTTCCATGTGCGCCGTCTCGCGACCACCGCTTCGATCGCTAGGTGTGGTCGCGGTAATCCTGCATGTGTGACACTTCTCGCCCGCGATCGTATCTGCGCTTGGCTTGGTTGGTTCGCGACCACCTTTGCGGTCGCTAAAAATCTGATCTGGTCGCGGTAAATCGTCGATGCTTTCTCGCTGAAGCTTCATGGGCGTTCTCGCGATCATGATCTGCTGAGGTTCGTCGTGTTTCCTAGCGGCCCGACTGGCGACCGCTAAATTTGGTCAGCTAAACACGCCCGGTGTGTGTTTTGGCTGGGTGCGTGGTTCATTGCCGATTTTCAACATATAGACCTACACAACACCAAAGAACACCCAGGCGATGTCTTCTAAAAATAGATAAAACATTAGGAATCGATCGTAGCGCATTAAGCAGGCTAAGCTAATGCTTGAATATCAGCTATAAGCGTGTAAAATGCGGCGTTTATCAAACACTAAACTTAAATCATTGTTTGTCCTCAAACAAACAACAAAGAAGACACAGCGGAAAGATCAGCAGGCGTAGCAGATGATAACCGCTGAGGCCTCGAGAAATATATCAGCTCAAAAAACATTAGTGCACATGGCGGCGTTAGTGACTCAACGAAACAACAATTGTGGCAAAAACTTATTTAATTGACCCTCACAGCGGCATGTGTGTAAAATATAGGATACACTTTCGGCTCCTTATAGAAATATAGGGCGTGTATACACTCAAGCGATCAATGCGTCAACATCTTACCATAGGCTTGCCGTTTTCTAATATCTGTACGTCGTTGTGTTAATTAGGATCAAAGGGTCTTTTCATAGGTTGTAATGTAGGCACATTGGTTGGGTAGGATAAAATATGGCTAAGTGGTGAAAAACATTCAAACACCCCATTTATACTATTAGACACATATGGACTTAGTCATTTCCTCTTCTTTCAGCGTGCTAGAATCGGCGTTTGATTCCACGGAAGGTACTATACTTTGATTGAAGACCCTTTATGCTCAACTCTCGTTGAACTTAACATTTTCTTTTCTTTTCTTTTCTAGAGCTTATAGGGTTTATCTTATACAACAAAGGTACAAATCTTCTACAGATGTGTTTTTCAGCGAAACTTTTCTCGTCGTCACTACGTCAAAATTTCACCGGCGCAGTTCCATATCCATCCTCCTCCTGTCGTCGGGTTAATCGAAGAAAAAGTCTAATAAAGGCTCAAAGAAGGTGACAAATGGTATATATCATCGGGTTAGTGTTTGGGTGATAAGTGGTTAACAACGATGGCCTTTTATCACTTTCAATTGAAACACATATTAATCTCAAAACAGAAACCACGGCGAGTTCTGAAGACAATCACATGCGATATCACACAATTATGACTGTGTCAAGAATATGTATACGGTGAAGCTCAGTCTCACGGGATAAGCAAATGGTGAAAAACAACAAGCCTAAGCCGTCTCGTCATTTTATCGTTATTTTCTAACATATCATCGCCTTGTCATCAAACTTCACAAAAATTTCTATAAGTCATGGCCCATGGATTAACATACTTCATAACTTTCGTTGATCGACGGACAAGCGAAAACAAAAACAAAACCAACAACAAAGCGACAAAAGACTGAAAAGCATAACAACTAAACATAAAAGCATAAAAACATAAGCGAGTTCTCGACCAACCAGCCGTCCCTCCCCCCAAACTTATTGTGAACATGTGGAAACAATAAGGTTTCTGAGAAAAAAAAGTTGGGAGAAAACTTACTAAAAAACAGCGCTACTCCGGTGGCGGATAAAATCCACGCATTTCGTTCCATTCGCACATCGTCTCATCATCTTTCGTTGTTGCTCGAGAATGTCTTTGTTGTTGGCGTAGATGACTTGCTTCTTGCTGCTCCATAATCGATGTCAAGTTCAGCCGATATGGTCGAGGCGACCATCATGTGATCTAGTCGATCATAAATCCGAGTCGCCTCGAGCGGGTGGCGGAGTGCGATATGCCCGCTTGTTTGAGGGGCAGCAGACTCGGCTTGCTCGGCTTGCTTTCGGCCGGTCGACTTGCTCTTCATCTTTGTTGCACTCGGCCGCGCGCGCCTTGCGTTCTGTGCTTAACGTCCGTACATAATGTCGCAGCTCAGCTCATATTCGGTTTACATCGGGGTAAAGTATCGGCTTATGCTTGTGAGCTCGGGATTGGCGGCGGAAGATTGATTGGCGTTTGATCATATAACCACGAAAATAACGTCGGTCATTCTTGAAACGTCACGGGCGTATAAACGCATGCTGTCCGAGAAGATGTCGTGAGAGATCGGACTCTCGATATCGTAATCCCGAAGAAATCGACAATCGGGGTGCGAATCCCTATACAAATCTTGAATTACCGAAAGCGTAGTTACATGTAAATCTTGAGCTAAGAACATGCGGCATGCGTCTTACGGTTGAACAAACTCACGTCGGAATGCTCATATCTTGTGAGGGCGGTGCGGCGTTGAGACAGCGCATGAGAGGTGAATGTGAGGGAGTCGGTGAAAGTGGCGGACCGGCTGGTTCGAATCGAGCTAGCTTTGGATCTCGGCATCATGTCTGGTGTGCTCGATGCTGCGTCCATGAACTTGACCCGTCGCTTTGGTGTGTACTCGGCGTCCACATGTAATTCCGTCAGGATCTCCATTGATGATTCCATTGAGTTCGATACTGAGGAGAGTTGGCGGGCTCGTTCATCATTGAAACATGATGTAGTCGGCGTGCCGTTTGTCTTGTGAACATGGAGAGTCGACAAAGGAATTCGGCGTGAGGATCGAGTATGTAAGATAATTGGGCGTGATAATGACAGTCTGACCGGACCTCGGCTATCCACGTCATCATTGGTGATGCCCATATCTTGACACGTGGTGAGGCATGTAAGCGTGAATGCTTAAGTAGTCTGCTTCAATCTATCAGCGAACTGCTTGACGAGTCATGGCGATCGACCCCAAAATTTTGGGATCGATTCATACGGTGGTGCCATATGCATGGCACGTTGATGCTTTCGTCATGATCGCGTCTTGGAAATCATCTTGTGCTCGTCGTGGGAGGTGGAACAATGCTTTGCCTTTTAAGCGTAGCGGTGATGCAGCGGCATATTTGTACCTAAAGAATTTCAAGATTAGCCGGTGTATGAATGAAACAATCAAAACAACGACAACCCCGAAATGCTGATATGGATCCCCAACTTGAACTTAATCAAATTATTTCCCCGTATCGTCATATGATCTTGCAGATGATATCTGATGGGAAAACACACACATAGCGAAAAAAAATTCAAATTGGGCGTTACAGGCGGCAACGATCGACCGCTTGAGACCTGGCGGTCGCTGGGGAGATCATGGCTGCAGCGCATTTCGATGAAACGTAGCCTTGACTTGACATGCGTATTATCCGAGCATGCGGCCCGTGAACCCAGCGCGGCCTGATCATTGTCGTAGTATGTCAACAAAATTTCAAGGCTATTTTCACAAATTTATTACCCTAATCAACAATGTAGGCACATTAGACAAACAATATACATGTATAAGCGTGAATAACCCTATCATTGGACAAATCAACACTCAACGCACACAAATCTAGCAAAATAAACCTAGTCTCTCCAAGTTAATTAAAAAACACCTCAAGAGGATAAATGGAACAAATCCTTCCTAATCATGCTCAATAAATGTAAACCCAGAAGAATTAAGCAATATAGCATACCTTGGGTGGATTTGACGAATCTGCCAAAATTGGAAATAGGTGTTTGTGTGCTTGAGAGGAGAAACACTGCTGCTGATGCAAAAAGGTGTGTGTGTGTGGGTTAAATTTTGGGAAAAATAGAGGATAAGCGGGTCCTGGCGGGCGCGGGTCGACGCAGAGTCATGACGGATCTCGTGGTCGGTACCAGCGATCGC